>OVBE01007297.1:0-18659 GCA_900406425.1 Iberis pinnata
CCCTATTCAATAATTTACTTTCTACAAATATGTTGTTGCTATTTTGTGGCAATTTTTAAAAAAAAATATATAGCCACGTTTAGCTACGAAATATTCGAGGAAAATAGCCACAAAAAGACACAATTATTTCATGTCTTGGTTTGCCACAATAATGTTTGTGGCTAAGGCGTGGTTATATTGCTATAATTTTTTTCATGTCTTGTTGTGGCTAAATAGGGCTACAAATAGCTACGAATAATAGTTTGTAGCTAATTAGCCACAAAATTGCCACAAAATAGCTACAAAATTAAAACTTTTCAGATTTGTGGCTATTTCGTAGATATTTTGTGGCTATTAAGTGCTGCCACAAATTATTCGTAGCTATTTTGTAGCTAATAACAGTTTTTCTTGTAGTAATATGAAAACGTTTCATTAACAAAAATGAATGAAAAAACAAGTTAAAATTATAGCAGAGTTGACATGACTATCTATTTCCTTAATTCTTCTACAAATCTCTCGTAATGTATAATGTTTATGCATGATTTTAAAAACTCAAGATTCATCTTCTATAAAAACCGATTTGCAAACATTCAAATTCGTAGTATGTGGATGTAATGTTCTAAGGTATAACATTATAATGACTTATTTTTAGTATAGAGAAAATGAGAAAGGTTAATGGAATATATACGGTGGAAAATGTAAGCGTTTTAACGAGAGAAAGCTCAAATAGCTAAAACGACTTGATTCACAACTCGAAGAAGGTTAAAGTTGCAAATGAGTTTAGGGAAAAAATCATAACGTAAATCATGGCGAAAATCAAGAAATCGTAGATCCGTTAAAAACCTTGCAGATAGAGAGATCTGATTTGGTTTAGAATCAGGTTGATTTTTCTCAATTAAAATAAATCAAAATCACTTGATTTGGAATAGAAAATGTTATATAAACTTTCTCAAAAAAAAAAAAAAATCTTTTTGGACCTCCAAAACCCTAATGTCACAACCGCTCGCATCAAGCTAGTGGCGATGCGTGTGTTAGTGATATATCTCTTTCTCTTCTTTCATAATATATTCAACTAATTAAAATTTTCATATAAGTTCATCCCTTCATATATTTGGAAAAAAAACCTTTAAAATAACCGAACTCTTTAACTTTTGCCCGTTTAATACATGAATTTTTTTCGTTGCCATATTAATTATCATACTTTTATCCGTTTCTATTTTAAATCCAAAAAAATTTTAAATCATAATTTTCTTAAAATTCCGTTAGTCAACTTAACCGTTCTGTTAGTCAACTTATTGTAACAAAAAAAGACCCAAAAAAAATTTTCTTCTCCACATCCTCCACTGCATCTTCCTCTTCATTGATTCCTAGTGAAGATTTGTTTATTCCTCTTCTACAACAGAAAACTCTCCATGGATCTTCTTTTGTACCTCACGGTGGCTCTCTCTGCGTCACTCGCATCAAGCTCCTCCACCCTTCCGAGAATCTCTTGCTCGGCCATGTTTATAGATTTATTTCTTCTGAATGTATTATTATTACTTATTTTTCTCTTATGTATTTCAAAATTAGCTTAGAAAAATGCCCTATTTTTTAAGTGATTTCTTCAATTTGTTTCTTCTTTTATTATAATTATCAAAGATGAAGTAACATATCAGTAAAAGTCTTGTTTTGTCGGGTTCTAATCAATTTCTTAGATTTCTATAGTGATCAACATAGATGGAAGTTTAATTTGAGGCGAATTTTGTGTGTGTTTTTTTTGTAATAGAGGTGATGAAAGGATTAAGAGCTAAGAGCATCTCCAACAAAGGATGTAATGGACTTCTAAAGTAAGTTTTTTAAGAATAGAAGCCCAAAGTAAAATAAAATATAAACAAATATTTGTAAAAGCGATTCTCGTTGAGCAAATTGTAGAAGCTCATTAGAACCCTATACGTGTCAATCCGTGATTTGTTGGGGGAAAAATTTGTCGCTAATATCCAGGTACATTTTTGATTCCTCTTTCTCCTCTTGTACAAATTTTCCATAGATTTGGTGATTTTTTTATCTACTTTTGACGTTGAATCGAGCTTGTTGGGGTCTATGAATGAACCTGGAATTGGAGATTTGTTGAAATTAGAGTTCTAGTAATTCAATGATTCTTGAATTAGCTTTCTAATTGGTTCTTTGTTTGTTGAATTTGCGAATTGAAGTTAGCTCAAAGTCTATGAGGTTGCTACTTTCATGGCTATAACTAGGAAATCATATGTTCTTCATGGTAATGTCAAAACGATTCATGATTCAAGATTTAGAATATATTACTTGCTATGTGTGAAATTCACAACAAATTTATTTGTTTCCTTCTTCTGTTTCTTCCCATGATTGTTGCTTCGTTGATGAATCTTCAGTTGTATTCTGATTTTTTAGTGAAAAGTGACCCAATTTTGTAGATGCAGTTTGTGGTCTTGTATAGTAAACGAGACTTGTAGTTTGCTGCTGAAACTTGTAATATTTAAATGCTAATGCTTGAATGCATTTTAGATGTATTTGATTAAGCTCTTCGACTTTACTTAAATCTACACATTTTTCATGAATTTGGATCTATTCAGTTTCAAATTAACTATTCTGCTTCTTTCAGGTACATATTCTAAGACATGTGAATGTATCTTTCGACGACGGTGGTGCAATTATCTTAACCGGAACCAATGGATTTGGTAAATCAACATTCTTGAGAATGTTGGTTGGATTCTCAATGGTTTGAGCTCCTATTGATGGACTGATTTGGCTCTTGGACGAACCATCAATTGCTTTGGATAATGAAGGAGTTAGATTGCTTGAGTATAAATTTTAAAAAAAAGTTTTTTAAGAATCCCTTAGAGAATATACCAATAGAATAAAAAAAATCATTAAATGAGTAGATGAGTTTTTTAGTTAGTTAAATATTAATAAAAAAAAGTTTAAGATACCCAAATGGGTATCTCCTATTGGAGATGGTGTAAGAAATATGAAACGATGAAGAACATGCAGGCGACAGAGAAATTTTTTTTTTGTCTTTTTATCTTTTTGTCACAGTTGACTAACAAAACTGTTGAGTTGACTAACATAATTTTGAGAAAAATACAATTTTAAATTGTTTGGAATTTAAAATGGCAACAGATGAAAGTATGATCTAATTAATATCAATGAAACAAGTTCGTGTAGTAAAAAAAAAAGTTAAAGAGCTCAAGTATTTTTAAGGTCTTTTCCCTTCAAGGAATTTCTATATGAGTTGTTATTCATACTTTGACATAAAGTCAACACTTAGACAACAAAAATGTGATTTTCTGCTTTTTAAATTACCTATTTGGCAACATTTTTTTTCAACAAATATTTTATTAATAATCAATATCATACACTACAAGTGAATACAAGAATCGTGGACATGTATGGAAAATTTGAAAAAGAATTACAGAAGTTACAACATATTTTGCAAGAAAGTCTCCACATTGGTTTTCTTCTCTGTAATTAAACCTCAGACATATATCTTCAAAATTTTGCTTCCATGCGATTATCAGGTCCTTATAATGCCGAAGATGAAGATGAAGATTTGATTGATCCTTGTTTAGAAATGTAATGAGAGATTTGTTATCTCCTTCGAAGATGATTTTCTTATAACCCAATACTGAAGAAGATTGCAATGCCCAAATGAAAGCAGTGAGTTCTGCTTCTATCACATTGTTACGTCCTTGATATCGTCCCATTCCATAGTGAAAAACTTGATCAATTTTGTTTCTTATAATCTAGCATAGCCCATGATTTATGGATGTTGGTGAGAAAGTAGCATCAAAGTTACAATTTACAAAATCCTTTGGTGGTGGTTGCCATTGTCGTGACATTGTAGTAACAATATGACTTTGATGAGCTTGCTCTACAGATTCCATTCTTCTCATCATTGTAGATCATATTAATAATCTTTGAATCATTGTAGCAAATTTTGTTAAATAATAGGCTATTTCGAGCTTTCCAAAGTCGCCAGAGTGTCAAATATCATTCGTAGGTCTAGAAGGGAGAAAGATGCGAAGTATATTACCATGGTCAAGAGGGTGAATATACTCATGTAAAACCTCCTCAGACCATTGATTTGTTTCTGCATCTATTAAACTTGATACCAATAACCGTAAGTATTGTGTATGGGTTAAAGAAGGAGCTCGTGGCATTAGAGTTGAAAGCCATTTCTCATTGCCAATGGTGGTTTGTTAACCATTTCCCAATCTTATACGTAAACCTTGTTGGAGTAATGAGATTCCATTACGTAAAGACCGCAAACCAAAAGGTCTAGTGCCAACTCCCGCTGTTAATAGTGTCCCATTCCTATAGCAACGAACTTGAAAGAGCTTGGCTAAAAGACAATTTGGTCGTTGTAAGAGTTTCCAAGCTTGATTTGCAAGAAAAGCTTGATTAAAGAGATGGAGATCGCGAAAGCCTAGTCCGCCACTATATTTAGGTGTTTTAAGCTTTTTGCCAAGAAACCCATGCCATTTTCCTTACTGTCTTTGTAGATCCCCACTATATTTAGTCAAATTCTGAACACACTTCCAACGGTAAAAGAAAGAAATTCATTGAGTATATTGGCATTACCATTGCAGTTCTTAATCAATACTTTTTTCCCTGCTGTAGATAAGAAACGATGACTCCAATTGTCCACATTTTCTTGAACTTTATCAATCAAATAATGAAAAAGGTGTTTTCTTTCGTGTAAACTGTTCGGGCAATCCAAGGTAACGACCTCCACCACCAATATTAGAAATACAAAATGTATGTTGGATCATTTGTCTTGTATGTGCAAAGACTATGTTGCCAAATGTAACCATTGATTTTGAAAAATTTATAACCTGGCCCGAAGCATCTCCATAATGTTGGAATATATGTTTTAGACACTCACTATTCATTCGATCTGCCTTTAGGAAAAAGAGAGAGTCGTCTGCGAACATTAAGTGTGTTATTGAAGGTATTTTTGGACATATTATGAGTCCTTGTAGCTCTTCGTTGTGGTTCGCTTGTGATAACATTGAACTTAAGACATCATTGCATAAGATAAAAAGATATGGAAAAAACGGATCACTTTGCCGTAGTCATCTACTTCCTTTAAAATTGTTGTATGGGCTGCCATTAATCAAAACCGAAAATAAAACCGAGCTTACGCATTCCATTATCCAAGAGATCCATATGGGAGAGAAACCTTTCCGAAGCATAACTTCATGTACAAATTTCCATTCAATTCGATGATAAGTTTTGCTTATGTCTGTTTTAACAGCCATATATTGTTGAGAAATTTTCTTCTTGGTTCGTAATGTATGGAATAACTCATGGGCAATGAGAACGTTATCCGTGATATATCGTTGTGGAATGAAAGTAACATGAGGAGGAGAGACTATTGAAGACATATGCGGTTTCAAGCGACCTACTAACACTTTCGTAATAATTTTGTAAAGCACATTGCAAAGTCCTATTGGTCTGAAGTCATTCATTGTTTGAGGCGCATATAGTTTTGGAATTAAACATAAATTTGTGTGATTCCAGCCACTGCTTAATTGGCCTGAATTAACGAATTTCAGAACTTCATAGACTATTGATGGACCGACTTCGTCCCAATATATGTTTGGAAAAAGGCTGCAGAGAAATCGCCAGGTTATGGTGCGCGAGATGGACCAACTGAAAAAACTACGGATCGTATTTCCTTAGGTGTAATAGACCTAGTTAAATTTTGGTTAACAACATCAGTAACAACTTTAGTTACTGCGCCATAAACGTGTTCATGTTGTCCCGTGTATGTACTACCAAACAAGAATAAGAAATATTTGGCAACATTATTTCTCATTTACTTTTAATTTTAATTAATTCCATTTAACAAATAAATATTTCACGATCGTTATAAAATCTTCACCAAAAAAAAAGAAAAAAAACTCGCCCAAAAGTTAGAAATATTTACGTGACAAAAATTGGTTCTAACAAAAGATCAAATCATTAAATTAATGAGTTTATCATTAATGAACGAAGCGGAGTATTGTTTGTTGATAGTACTTGTTAACCAGCAATAGGCTGTCAACAATATTTCAGACATTTAGAAGTAATTTATTGGATGTATTCTGTCGCCCCGAAATTTAGTTGACTACACGATCTTCATTTTCATAATAGTCTCTCTCACTAAAGTATTCTTTTTGTATGATGCTTATAACTAATATTTCTGATCCTTTTCATTGCATTAAGCTTAAGATAATTCATTACAAATTACAAATCTTCCAAAGTTCGATCAAGTCCTCATTCTCTAACAAATAAAATAAGCTATATATAAAAAAATAATGGCCTAATGATAGTGTAAGGGATTAGTTATCTTATGATATGGATTTAAACTCCATTTGATACGTAGATGTATAATTTAAATTTAAATAAATATAAGCTCATTCCAAATATCAACTATATACTCTCTCTGTTTTTAATACAAGATGTTTTGAGTTTTTCACATATATTAAAAAAAAATTATTATTACTCATAAATACCTTGTTTTTTTAAATGTACAATTTTCTATGATTTTAAACCAATAGCATCTTGTTAAATTTACAAATTCTCAATTAATGTATCTTGAAATTTGTAATCTGCAATAAAAATTACATTTTAAATTGTAAGAAAATTGTCTAATTAAAAAAAAAAAAAAATTCTCTAAAATATCTTATATAAAATCAGAGGGAGTATTTATTATAGTTCAAAAGTTTGAAATTCCCACAACAAAAGAATTGTCAGATTTGACCCCGCCTGTAGATACTAAATGCAACCAGGTTACATTTAATGTTTACAACAAAAAATAATATCAGAAAATTCACTACATTAATAAGTTTGGACCACAGTACTTACTTCCTTCTTAATTTTTCATTCAATTCTTATCCCAACTATCAGTTTGCTATCAATTCATAACTATCTCATTTCTTATTCGAATCAATAACTTTTTATAAACACACAAATAAAAATAAAACTCATTATCTTGCAAGATTAATAATAAAAAAGAGAGAAAAACAAAAAGGTAAAAGCCAAAAGGAGAAGTGTTTGAGTCATCAAAGTTCATGAAAACAGAAACGAGTCCAAGTTTGTTGTCCATGCAAAATTCTCATGACTTTATTTCACTAAGTTATTTACTCCTCAATTTCTCCTACTAACCTTGAGACAATCATTATCTGTTTTGGTTAAAGAGATGGAGATAGAAGCCACCGTACCGGTTTCAGTCGATGGACGTAATTTTCCGGTGAGTGGTTTAAGTCCACTGAGTGAAACTATATGGAGAGAGAAAACTCCAAAGGAGTTTCTTGGAGATGTGTCAGCGAGGCTTACGTGGCAAGATCTAACGGTGATGGTGACTATTGGAGATGGTGAGACTCAGAATGTACTAGAAGGTCTTACAGGTTACGCTGAACCGGGATCTCTAACGGCTCTTATGGGTCCTTCCGGCTCCGGAAAATCAACTATGCTCGATGCTCTTGCTAGTCGCCTCGCCGCTAACGCTTTTCTTTCTGGCACTGTTCTTCTTAACGGCCGCAAAACCAAGCTCTCCTTTGGAACAGCTGTTAGTACACAACCCTAAACTTACAATCTTCCAACTTTATTATAAAGTAAATAATTTAAAATTTTTTAAAGCTATATAAAGTTACAATCTTTCAATCAAATATGTGCCTTTTGCTTTATGTTCTTAACATAAAAACCAAAAGAAAAGAACATGTGCTTTTTGCATAGGTTTCAGTTATAGCTTACATATTTTTCTTTTGTCTTGATATGAGATATATAAGAATGTTCTTGGATTTTGGATCTTAGCTAATGATAGAAAATTGTGTTGAAATCTAAGCAATCTTGTTTTTTTGCTATATACTCTCTCCATTTTTAAATGATTGATGTTTTAGAAAAAAATATGTTTTAAAAAAAATAATTTTTACTAATTTATATATATAGTTTTATGTTTAAATATTATAAAATTGTAAACTTTAAAACATTAATTGAAATTATTGAAAATCTATTGGCTAAAAGATGATAACTCTTTTATACAGGAAAAATATATATTTATTATTAGTTATTTATGTGTTTTATTACTATGTGAAATTTTTAAAAAATTAATCAACTAAAAACGGAGGGAGTATTTGCTAACATTTTTTTTTTGTTTTTTTGTGGTTATTATAGGCTTATGTGACACAAGATGATAACTTGATTGGTACGTTAACTGTGAGAGAGACGATTTGGTATTCAGCGAGAGTTCGTCTTCCTGACAAGATGTTGCGGTCGGAGAAGCGAGCCTTAGTGGAGCGGACAATAATAGAGATGGGTCTTCAAGACTGTGCTGATACAGTTATAGGAAATTGGCATTTACGTGGAATTAGTGGTGGAGAGAGGAGAAGAGTTAGTATTGCTCTTGAGATTCTCATGAGACCTCGTTTACTCTTTCTTGATGAGCCAACAAGTGGTCTTGATAGGTTAAGTGTTTTAGACAAGTTAATCTGATTAGTATATAAAGTGGTTAAGCCTGATTTCTTGTTTTGGTTTGCTTTTCTTTCTAGTGCTTCTGCTTTCTTTGTGACTCAGACATTGCGTGCACTATCACGAGATGGAAGGACAGTGATTGCATCGATCCATCAACCGAGTAGTGAGGTTTTCGAGTTGTTTGATCGGTTGTATCTTCTTTCTGGAGGCAAAACTGTGTACTTTGGTCAAGCTTCTGAAGCATATGAGGTAAGAAACAATACCAAAAGAATAACATCAGTCACTGAAGAAATCTAGGACCAAACTAATCTATGGTTTTGCCTTTGAATGCAGTTCTTTGCACAAGCTGGGTTTCCATGTCCTGCTTTAAGGAACCCTTCTGATCATTTCCTGAGATGCATAAACTCAGACTTTGACAAAGTTAGAGCCACTTTGAAAGGCTCTATGAAGCTAAGAGTACTAGAAAAAAAACTTTCCTTTTAACTGATTTCAATTCTATGCAACTCTGATTTGACTTATAGACTTGTTATTGAACTTGCCAGTTTGAAGCAAGTGATGATCCATTGGAGAAGATTACCACAACAGAGGCTATTAGACTCTTGGTTGACTATTACCACACTTCTGACTACTATTACACAGCAAAGGCTAAGGTTGAGGAGATATCCCAATTTGTAAGTATTTGACTCTTGCTCGAGCTTGGACAAAGTTACTGGTCTCTTTTAACCGTTGCCTCCCTTGTCTGTTTACAGAAAGGGACTATTCTTGACTCTGGAGGCAGCCAGGCTAGTTTCCTTCTGCAAACCTACACTTTAACCAAGCGATCCTTCATCAACATGTCAAGAGACTTTGGATATTACTGGCTTAGACTTGTTATTTACATTTTGGTCACTGTCTGCATTGGTACCATCTATTGGAATGTTGGGACTAGCTATAGTGCCATTCTGGTAAATGCTAATATAATCTTTTCCAGATCAAGTTTCTATCTTACCTGTCATTAAGTTGGTCCTTTTGCTATGCTTTGAAATCAGGCAAGAGGCTCATGTGCGTCTTTCGTCTTTGGCTTTGTAACATTCATGTCAATTGGTGGATTTCCTTCCTTTGTTGAAGACATGAAGGTTAGTCAATTTTAGCCTCCCCTGCAGTTTTCTCATGCGCACAAACGGATTTTTGAACCTGTAAACTGATTGGCAGGTCTTCCAAAGGGAGAGATTAAATGGACACTATGGAGTAGCTTCGTTTGTGATAGCCAACACACTAGCTGCAACACCGTTCTTGATCATCATAACTTTCATCTCTGGGACAATCTGTTACTTCATGGTGGGTTTGCATCCAGGATTCACTCACTACCTCTTCTTTGTTCTCTGCCTCTATGCAAGTGTCACTGTCGTGGAGAGCTTGATGATGGCGATAGCAAGCATTGTTCCAAACTTCCTCATGGGTATCATCATTGGAGCTGGAATCCAGGTGCACTTTCATTATCCTTCTTCTAACATTTCCACATTTAACCTAAATTGACTCGTCTCTACGTTTGTTACAGGGGATCTTCATGCTTGTTTCTGGATTCTTCAGGCTTCCAAATGACATCCCAAAACCTTTCTGGCGTTATCCCATGTCATACATTAGCTTCCACTTCTGGGCTCTACAAGTAATTTTCTTGAACCTGCACAAGAAACAATACGTATCAACTACATTATCATGTGGCAGAAAGCTAATAATTGGTCTGTTATTCTTGTCCTTCAGGGTCAATACCAGAATGATCTGAGAGGCTTGAACTTTGACAGCCAGGGAAGTGATTTCAAGATTCCAGGAGATTACATTCTGGAGAACGTCTTCCAGATCGACTTGCACCGGTCAAAATGGATTAACCTCAGTGTGATTCTTGGCATGATTATCATCTACCGCATCATCTTCTTCATCATGATTAAGACCAATGAGGATGTAACTCCTTGGATCAGAGGTTACATAGCACGCAGAAGAATGAAGCAAAAGAATGGGACTCAGAACACCACAGTTGCACCACATAGTCTTACCCAGTCTCCTTCTCTGAGAAATTATATTGCTACACAAACTGATGGAGCTCGCAGATGGTAGAGTTTGAAATTTTCCAGTGTTTTAAGGCATCAAAGCAAGCCACCATATTTCAAATCTCAATGTAATATCAGAACAGAGAGAACTAGAATATGTTAGTTATAGATATATGAAAACCAAGCGGATTTGTTATAAATACCAGCTGCTACATTTAGTTTTCTACTTTACTAGTAACAAGCACCATCTTGTTGCATCACAGTTTGCATTGTGCCGCAATTACAGCAGATGCATTAAGTTGTGAATATTTGCAAGCTTAGATTGTACATGTTGAAATGAAAATTAAGTTCTAACAACTTTTACATGCGAAGTAGTTCTTCTTGGAACAGACTTTTGAACAATTTTCATTAGCATCTGCTTCAGCATTCTTATCCTTCTGTTGTCTTATGTCTCTTATCTGATAACTTATCCATGGTAGACCAAACGAAAAAGCCGAGAAATCACAAAGGTGATGCAGTGAACATAATTTTAAGTGATAAGGCACAAGTACCTTGCATAACTAGCCTCCAAAGATCTCTTGAAGAGTTCAAACCGATGGCGCATTTTGCACTAATGAATCACGATATACATGCCACTTTTCATATCTCTTTATTCCGTGCAAGACAGGTCTAAGTCTGGGAGCCGTAATGCAGTTTGAACAGCAGCACCCTTTTGAGTGGACTACACATCCTGCACAGCATCTGAACCAATGATAAAAGTAAGTTTGGGAAAACAACAGAAAATTACCAGTCGTTGTCCATTAAAACCAAATTATTGTAAGTCATACACAATTTGCTGATAGACATCGAGGATGAAACAGAACCCATAATGCAACTCACAAGAAAAGTCGATTGCAGTCAAGGTTAGCACAGTTCCGGTGTCTTAATTCATCAACTTGTGATTCACAAATATAGCATCTTGCAAAACTTGTATCCACAGGCGTTCGTGGAGTTTTTCCGGCTTCATCCACGGCGTTGTTACTGAAGGCAGCAGGTGGGAGAGAGAGACGAGAGTCAAACACAAACAGATTTCCAACCCATTCAGCTGTACCTTCTTTTTCAAGATAATGGGAAACTCCACCCTTGAGTGTATACAGGTTCTTGAAACCTTGCTGCCTGAAAAGAAATTTGACTTCTCACAAGAAAGTTATTTGGGAAAATTTGTTTCGAGGAGATGTTAGTATGAGAATGAAGGAGTAGAAGCCACAGTGCTACCTCAATATTGTTGAATATACATCGCAACGTATACCTCCAGTACAGTACATCAGAATATCTGTCTTTTCCTTATCAACATTTATCAAAGGGTCTGAAGGGGCTTCCTGTTGTTCAGAGGCATGGTATAAGTTACTACTATCTTTAGCTTCACTATCTTAAATTATGTAACAACCAACAGAGGACACTTGTTTGATCACTTTATCTTTAGTCTCAGGCTGTAAATAAGAACTTTTCAGCTGCCACAGTTCAGAATTAACTGTACCTTTTCATCAGATAACCCAAAAGAAGTGTTACGAAAGCAATCAACTTCAGGTCTATGTGCACCACGAAAGTGACCAACATCCCACTCATAACCTGTTCAAATCAAATCTCCATCAATTACCAGTAAGCTTATAAAACAATAGGTAATCACAAACAACTTAACGTGTTCAAACTGTAAATAAAGTGGAAAACCACAACACAACTATCAGAAAAGAATGGTCAGTCATGTAGATAATGGATAATAAGAGGAATCAAGACTGTTCTATGACTGTACACAAATGGAGAGGAAAAACTAAATACCATTTCTGACATCCAATAATATGCAGCTCCTGCCACTACTTGAAGGTAATGCTTCATGGTCATCCATTAATTCTTTCAATTTCATTTTCCAATCAGATGGCTCTAAAGGTTTTGCTCGCATTGGTGGATCAAGTAAGGGAAGGTGTGAAATTCCTCCCTCATACTACAGGATAGAAAAAAAAAATCTGAGTTGAAGGAGAGGTTTTAGAATCCAACACAAAGTGGTGCTAAGGGATGTAGCTTGCCTGCACTAAAGAGGGTTTGTTCTGTAGCTTCAATTTAGGGAATGCATGACCATTAATAGCAGGAGACATCTGGACAAGTAAATCCGAGAATCTCTCATCTTCTTTTAACCATTCAACATATGCAAGAGCGTCTTTAGATGGTCCACTGTACTGCAGAAAACAAGAATTATAAAAGTAAATTAACCTACCTTGATTTACTCATATAATATCCAGGCAAGTAAATTCAAAGCTAGATATAACAGAACCTGGGAGTTAATTCCTTGTTCATTGAGATATATCCGACCATGTATATTCAAATCCTACAAGTCGAAAAACCTCCAAATTATGAACCAAGAGAATGCTCACAAGTTCACGACTGTTTTAAAACGGACCTTTAAGAAAGAGAGGTGCTTGGCAATCTCAGCCGCGGGATCTTGGATTGATACAAACCGATAGAAGTTTACCACAATGAAATCTTCTCCTTCGTTAGTAGATTTTAGATAGCCATTCCCTTGTCTATATCGGCATTTGCAGCAGAAGGTCCATATTCTACTAGGTTTCACTGAGACGAGACGTCCTGGTGTGAAGAAACTCTGATTATTGGGAACATATTGTTTGAATCGGAAAGTTTTGCCGGGGAAAAGAGTTTTAGTTGAAGCAGTGACAGGGACAGTTAAAGAGACTGATGAGAGTATCGCCGGAGATGCTCTCATTATCTTTTCACAGGTTGGAGAAGAGACAGCAACATTCTTTAGAATTTTTATTGTAAATAGAGTCCGTTTGAGATTTTGGGTTTAATCTTATCAGAAGTTTTTTTTATGTCAGGCTGAAGCCCAACTAAAGCCCTCAAACCACTTTTATATTTTATGGACAATAAATACCCCAATTTATACTTTCTAATTTTTTTGGTTCCCGAATTCGAAAAAATTGAGACTTAATATGAAATAAACTATAAATTTTTTAACGAAATTTTATTAAATTTTTATTTGTCAATATTTTTACCACTACAGATTAGTGTAATAACTAAAATACTTGATCCTAGACAGAATAATGTTACTTGTATGATGAATGATCATTAAGATCGATGTCATTTTCCGTTATATTTTGCAGTCGAGTTTTTATTTTAATTTTTTAACTATAAGGTTGAGATAGATGCTTCATTCTCAAATATAAAGAAATAATAATTGGTATTGAAAGTTACAAGACTATAAAAATTTAATTTCAATAAGGACCGGTCCAACAAAAATAGTGGTCATAATCGAGAGAATAAAGTGGTCTATCATTGAAAAAAAAATTTAAACTAAAAAAACATCGTTAAAAATGACAAATGTGATAAGAAGAAAAAACTAATTATGAAAAACAGTTCTTCTTGTATATATTGTGAGTTTATAATTATTTTCTATGTGGCCCAAAAACTAATATCTCTAAAAAAATATGTAGCCCAAATTTTTTCCCAAAAAAATATGGTCCTAAGCCTTGGCTTAGCCCGCTTATATCATGGGCCGAGCCTGATTTCAATACATGTATTGTAAGTATGTGTTTATATTCGGATCTACTAGTATTATTTTTTAATTGTGAAATGTATAGATTTTCTGTTTATTCTGTAAATTTCATATTATGAAAAAATATTATTTGGCTTTGTAATTTTAAATTTATAAATTTAATAAAAAGAATTTAGAGGAAAAAATTAAGAATAAAACTAAATTATGGGTTTAATAATTTAATCGTATCAGCATTTATGTTTTTAATTATTTATATACCCTCAAAATGCAAAAATATGTGATGCCAAAGATTTGAATTTCTTGTCGGTGTTAAGACAGCCATCCATTACTTACATTTTGATAACAATGTAAAAGGATTTCGTCAGGGATGATCCAAATATGACGTTGTCAAGCTTTGACCACGGGTCTTAAATGCAAAGAAAACAACAAATTACAAATCCATCAAATCACGTCAACGTTTTATCTCAGCACTCAACTCATACGGCCTATAAATAGAAACTCTTTGTTTCACCCTTCTCTATCCACACTAAACAAGTTTCCATAAAAAGAAAGCTTTCCTACAAAATGTCGTCACCACTCTATCTCATCCTCCTCTTCGCCGTCTTTATCAGTCACCGTGGAGCTGCCGCTGAAGCAGTAACCGACATCAAAGGCAAACCTCTTAAATCAGGCATCAATTACTACATCTTGCCTGTAATTCGTGGCCGTGGCGGAGGACTAACCATGTCCGAATCCAAGAACACAACTTGTTCAAAAAGTGTAATCCAAGACCAATCTGAACTCTCTCAAGGCCTACCTTTGAAATTCTCACCATCTGATAAATCAAAAACCATCAGTGTCTCAACTGATCTAAACTTCATATTCTCTGCAACTTCAATCTGGAAATTAGACAATTCCGACGAGGCGACGAATCAATCATTCGTATCAACTTGTGGCGTTGCAGGGAATCCGGGTCTTAAAACAGTTAGTAATTGGTTCAAGATCGAGAAATTTGAAAAAGACTACAAGATCTTGTTTTGTCCTTCTGTTTGCAATGTCTGCAGAGTCATGTGTAGAGACATTGGAGTGTTTGTGCAAGATGGGAAGAGAAGACTTGCTTTAAATGATGTTCCATTAAAGGTTATGTTCAAAAGAGCATAGATACAATAGGAGTTGAGTTCCACTAAATTTACAATGTTTTTGTTTTAATGGAAACCTTGATTAATAAATAAGACGATTTCATCAAATCATTGTATAAAAACTTAAGTCATTACAAGGGAAACAACAATCTGGTTGGTTATACAACTACAAAAACGATCGAAAGAACAAACATTTCATAAAGATATGTAATCCAAGTGTGGTTCTTTGTTGTAGTCATGCTCTTTCTCTCTAAGAAGAAGCATTTACTTTCTCTTCAGCAGCGGCTTCAAATGTTTCACCAACTACAAGATCTGGGACATCATCATCGTCATCATCTTCTTGTATGGTTGCTGAAGCATTACCTTCACCTTGAGCTTGTTTCTGTAACTGCTCTGCTAGCTTCTTCAAACTGTCCATGTTATTCGGTCCTAAAAGAGATCAAAGCAACATATACTTAAGGATCTTCAATCTGTGGAATAACATAGTTACAATGGAACATACCAAGTTGGCTGATGATCTGTGGAAGTATATCTTGCAATTCTACACGAAAGCAATGAGTTTTATATTAGTAAAAGAAGATGCAACGAAGAAGAAACAAGTGAAATGGTGATCAAAACGCATACTTTTTGTTTGAGGAGAACCACTAACTACCCATGTGTTTGCAGCAACTGAAGCTTGAACTGTAGTAAGGAACAATTGATCAATCACATGAAAAATGCTTTATGTATTATAACTAAAATGACTTAACCACACTTACCTTTAGGGTTAGTAAATTGAATGACAACATCATCTTTAAAGATGTTAACTTCTTCAATAGCTGGAATGGAATTAACTCCAATTCTCTTCAAGGTACTTTGGAGCTTTTTGTCATCAGTTGTATTGGTTTTGTGGACAGCCTTCTTCTTTCTGCATTAAAAATCAAATTGTTTTAAAACATAAACCAAAGTAAATGTTAAGTCGAATTTGCAAATATATATACCTTCTTACAGTACCCTTTCCGCCTGTACGGACAGTGTTAGCCATCTTCATCAACTTTTCACGATTCATCTGTGTATAACAAAAACCAAAATCCAATAAGCCCAAAACTGCATACAAATGTTTTGATGGAACACATTCATTGCCAATAGTACTACGGATTATACACTCATAAAACCTCACTGTTATTCAAGAAATCAATGATAGTAAAGTAGTGAAACCTTAGTTAAAGCACCAGAAAAACTAATGGCATTACAAGTAGGCGGCAACAACTATACTCATCCGAAATACACAAAGAAATGAAACGAATCGAGAAAGAAAGAAAAAAAGATATTTTGAAATCAGAAACTTTTGCCGACGACCCATGGAAAAGAAAGCGACATTGAAGTGGTAGATTTACCTTGAGATGATTCAATTTATTAGGGTTCTACTTCCTGCTTAACTTGAGAGTGGAAGGAGATAAGAAAATGAAGACAGACGCGGGCGGCGTCGTAGGATTTTGTTCTTTTTAACTATATGCTATTTCGGGGACCAGCTTGTCTTCTCGGTTAATTCAACGGTTAATCTCGTGACCCATAGGCCCATATAAATCTGGGCCTAATTATATTGTGAAATTATCAATCACCGCGTATTAAAGCGTACCAAAACCGGAATCTGAGTTTTTCAGTACACTATAATTTCAAAATTCCAGGGACTCCATTATAAAGCGTAATTGGTAGCTTAAAGTTACATTATTCGGAGAAGCTAACGGTGAGGAGATCTAAAACTCTGCCGGCGATCTGAATCGGTGTCTGCCATTTTCAATTCGATTTAATAAAATCAAACAATGAACATTAAGATATTTCAATCCAAGTCCATGGGCCTTGTTATTTCAGTCTCGGCCCATTTAGTTACTTTCACGTCGTTAAGTTATTTTATTATCAGGTTTGGCAAAATAGCTCTTTAATATGTTTCCATTCATTATTCGTTTATATCCGATCTCATAAATTTGGATATTTGTAACATTATAAAATAAATAAAATATTATCCGTTCAAAGGAAAAAAAATTATAAATACTCAATTTTTATAAATTAGATATTCGATCCACTCCATTTAATATATATATATATATATATATATATTTATTTATACATACATAAATTATTATATATGTAATATATATTATTCTATTTTTAATATTCACTAATTCTTATTTATAAAATTATTTATTTAAAAATTATAGTAAAATATTTTACATAAAATATTTGTCATTTTATAATTATATTGTGAAAACTTCTTAAATATTCCACATCTTTACTATATTGTCTTTTATTACGGAGCATTTAAGATATCCGACGAAAATTCAAAATTTAATGGATATCAAGATATTCAAATAACAGCAGAGTAAATACAAATAAAATTTTTGATGATCCGAGCGGAAAGAAAGGGATCGCGGATACTCAAAAATACATGTATTTGTTTCGCACATAAGGGTGTTCAATCTGGTTTCGTTTCAGTTTTCTTAGTTTTTTGGTTGATTAAAAATTGCTACTGTATCGAAACCATATATATTTTTATTTGGTTCGGTTCAATTTGAATACTTTAGGTCTTCGGTTTATTCAGTTTTTACCGAAGCACCATAGTCAGTAAATGTAGTGGATAATGTATAGTGGTTAATTTAATAACAATATCTATAAAATGATAAAATATTAAAAAAACAAAGGTTAAAAATTAAAAACTTATTTTAATTACCGGGTATATATATATAGATCAAAAGGAGTGAAATTTGACGGAAAAAAAAAGTAAAAACTTATGTGAAGCACTTTCAATTGAAAATTGTGTGTCACTCTCGTTTTTATGTTTGATTTTAATTGTTAATGTAAATCTTGTAGTGTATATATATATGTATTTAGTATTTACATTAAACTAAATTTTATTAGGTTTTTTCGGTTAATGTGTGTATTATATTCATATCCATGTTTTAAAGCATATCCGAACGGTTTATCCAATACTAATTTTTCGGTTTTTTCAAATTGAACACCCCCTCCGTGTCCACTGCAACGTCAAAAACACTTAATTTCTTCGAATTTCTAAAGAGATTTAATGCTACTATATATAGATCAAAACACTAAACCGACTTAGGGTGGTAAGAATCCGGTTTGCTTATGTGGAGTATTTGAAGCAATTTTATTTCGGATGTGATAGATTGTATGTGACTTCCTTCTCAACTAACTCTGCCAGTTTTCCTACTAAACTTCACCAGTAATTTAATAAGTTTGGTTTTGTTCATAATCACGTGCAAGTGAATTCTAAAACATCTATTTTATGGCTTACCTAGGACTGAACTGATTAGATTATAAGTCCAATCCAACGTTATTATTAAGATTCTTTCTATAAACAGTTTTGCAAGCAATCCCAAGTGTAATATATATCACTTTTTCAGACTTTATTTCTTGTCACTTTTTGATCGTTCATAATTTGCTTTTTCTCTAACCTTTTAGGCTATCCACAAAAAAATTCCAGTAATGCCAAATATAAAATTTTATATATATATATATATATATATATATATA
>OVBE01007298.1:0-18163 GCA_900406425.1 Iberis pinnata
TAATATGCATGATTCACATATCATTTTCACAGTTAACACACATGATTCACAATTCACATTCACCATTCACAATTACACATGTGATTCACATCGGGAACTCTTGATCGGTGTTCTTTAAAATCACCTTCTCTCATATACTCCAATAATGCAGATAGTGAAGCTTTGTTAAGAGAATCTTGTAATCCTCCAATTAAAATTACTAATACAGACATCAACTCTTTAATATAACAATGAAGTTTTAATAGCTCAATAAATCATGCGAAAGAGAAACCCGAAACCTAATAATAAAGTGAAACTTGTCAATTATTGAATTATGCTTAACATGATATTTGAGAAAGATAGGTACTTGTATTGAAAAAAAACGAAGATATGAAACTCACCACCTAAGTTTGAAACTTTGTGAAATAAAAGAAACGAAAGTCTGAAATTCACCACCTAAATTTGTTTGAATCTCCCATGAAAACCATCTCAGATTATTTTGGTTTTTGGCGACGACGGAGGAGAACATATACGACAATAGAAGAGAACGTGAAATACAAAAAGATTTAGGTTAGATTTAATGAGAAATTTAAAGGAATATTTGTTTAAAGATATAATTGAAAATATTAAAATTAATATTAGGAGAATTGTTTAAGTAAACCAGGATCAAAACAGTATTTTCTAATAGATAAAGTACCCTATAGACAATCTATTTATAAAGTACCTATTCTCCAAATTACAAAACTTTTAAGTACCCATTTAAGCCAATTTTCTCTTTATCATATGGGTTTTCTTGATGAATTTAAAACTTTGTGGTTATAACGTGAGAATCTAATGTTTTAAGGATAGGGAACAATTTTTTTCTGCTGAACAGCTATTCTTCAATGAACACGGCGGCTCCGACACAAATGATGATCATCGATGCAATTTCTCCGACCTAACTCCAATAGTTTTCCTCTTTCACCGAAATCGCTGATTCTCGGTTTTCTCTCATTGGAACATTTGTTGGATCTGTCTGCCTCTCACACTAGTATTCTCTTCTTCCCTCTTGCTTTCTCTCGCTCTCCGGTTTTTCTCTCCTTCCCTTAGCCGAAACTCTGGCCAGAACGCCGCCGAGAATTTCAGTGTGGGTGCCTTTTACCAAAAACAAATTCACCCTTCGTCACCAAAAACGACATAAGCTAAACCGGTTACCCATATATATATACAAATGGATCTCTTTCGATGAATCCTCTGAAACAAGAAGCTTCTTCAATCTTCCTGGTTTGGTTTAGTTCTCTAAAACGTAAGTTTTCATGAATCTTTATATATGCTACTTTTGTTCAGTCGTAGCTACTCTTTTTATAGGTTTGTGTCGTCTCAAATTAAGAAACCTAATTGTTTGTTCCCGTTCTATTGGTACCTAGAGTTTGATCTCCATTGATTCTATGGCAATTTGAAAATGCCCATATCTCTCTTGCTGAGGTGAAAACAGTGGTCTCATCATCTTAAATTGTGGAATTTGGTTGTAGGAACAAAGTTTGGAGTAGACGACAAGCATTTCTAATATGGCACTTCGATCAGTAAGCAGGAGGCTCGGGAGCAAAGTTTTGAATCACTGTTTCTTTGTTGCTTATGGAGAAGCCGATGTACTTTACAAGGCAATACCAGATATGAGTCTGACCTCAAACACGGTTACATATTCAACAATGATTGAGGGTTACTGCAAAACAAGTCAGATCGAAGAGTTGTTTAATGAGTTGAGAAAAAGCCCAGTTTCTTCAGCTGTTTGTTATAACCGCATTATTGTTGCACTCTGCAAAAAAGGGAAGCTGGAAGCAGCCACAGAAGGTCTTATTGAGTTGTACAAGAAAGGGTTGTATCTGGACTTTCATACATCTCAAACCTTGTTACATTCAATCCATGATAAGGGAGGTGAAGTAGGAATTTTAAATTTGATTTATAGACTCGAACAGTTGAATTCAGAGTTTTTTCGTGGGATGTTAAATGAGGCTATATTGCTTTTATGCAAGAAAGGTTCTTTTGAAGCTGCGATTGAAGTTTATATGGTTATGAGGAGAAAAGGTTTGACTGTTATTTTTCTTTCTACAATTATAAAAAGACTAGTGGACAATCTTAGAGTGTTGGATGCTTATTCACTGGTTTTAAAAGCTGATGAATGTTCTCTGTCTTCCCTTGATGTGGTTGATTACACAATCATTATTGATGGTCTTTGCAAGGAAGGATTTCTGGTTAAGGCATTAGATTTGTGCGCTTTTGTTAAGCAGAGAGGCATCACTCTCGATATTATCACATATAGTTCAGTCATAAGTGGACTTTGCCAGCAAGGTTGTCTTACAGAAGCTTTTCGTCTATTTGATTCTTTAGAGGATATTGGTGTAGACTTGACTGAGGTCACTTACGGCATTTTGATTAAGAGTTTATGCAAAGAAGGGCATTTCCTTGATGCCGAGGAAGTATTGGAGAGGATGTTATCCAAGGAACTTGTACCAAATATTTTCATTTACAATTTGATGATTGAAGGGTATTGCAAGTTCGGTCGAACAGAGGATGCCATGAGAGTTTTATCTCGGAAAATGATGGGAAGGGTAACACCAGATGCATTTACAGTTAGTTCTTTGATCAAAGGTTACTGTAATAAAGGTGACATTGAAGAAGCTCTAAGAGTTTATTCTGAGTTCAACGGTAAGAACATCACAGCTGATTTCTTAGGTTTTCTGTTTCTAATCAAAGGCTTATGCACGAAAGGGCGTATGGAAGAAGCAAGGAGCATTCTGAGAGAAATGCTTGTTACAGAATCTGTTGTTGATGTGATTAATAGAGTTGATGCAGAATTACTTGACTCGGAGTCGGTCAGAGACTTCCTTATTGAGTTGTGCGAGCAAGGAAGGGTCCCTCAGGCTATCAAAATCTTAGATGAGATAAGTGCTACTTTCTATATGTCTGGTAAAAAACCGGTTTCTTGTCAAAAGTTGCAATTCTTGAATGGTGAAAATGAAAAAGTGATAAAGGAGGAAAACTATGTTCATAATTTTCAGCGCCTTCACGCAACCATTAGCTCACTTTGCTCCAGCGGAAAGCTGGGGCAAGCCAATGAGTTTGTTATGTATGTGCTTTCTTGTATGCCTAGATAGGTCAGTATGTTTATTTGACTGCGCAAGTTATCTCATGAGCCTTCAAGTGTAAGTCATGTTCTGTAACAAAAAATTTTTTTCTTCAAATATCGATGACGATTATTATTTGCGAAGCAAAATTCACTCTTGAGCAGAACTTTATGATCTAAGCAGAGCTGAAGACATAAGAATTTTCCTCCCCGTTTTGGCACCCTAACAATGTAGTAGGATTTTAGAAGATTAGAGGAAGGATGTAACAGAAGAGGTTACAAGTATTTTTAGTAAATACACCTATAAGCCTCTTCGAGAGCCTTTTCAATGTGTGTGACATTCCTTATTCCAAATGCAATATTGTATCCATCCATTGAATTGTCATCAAAACTCAAGGCCTTTGCATCTCCTTAGACCTAGAGGAAGCTTACCTCGCTTATACAAAACTTCATCAACTTTCTGCAATGCTCTTCGTTTGACATTATAAACAGCATCAAAGATCCTAAACGCAACATCACCTACATATTGAAAACAACAAAGAGTATTGGACATTTCAACTAGAATATAAATTGTTTGGACTAACCTGTTCCACCAGCCACATCATGATGCTTCATCCCTGCAAATGGACTGAGCTTCCCAACAAGTATGAATTTACAAAACCACCAAAAGAGAAAATTTTTACATTGAGAAAGGAGCAATTTGTCGGGATATAAGTGATTTTAACCAGGCTTTATTGGCTAAGAAAGCATGGAGAGTTTTTTACAATTCAAAAACTCTCCTATTGAAAGTCTATAAAGCTAGATATTTTTCTAAAGAAGGCTTCTTGGAAGGATCAATGGAAAAACGTCCATCATACGCTTGGCAAAGCATACTTTTCGGAAGAGATCTTCTAGAAAAAAGTTTACTGAAAATCATAGGAAATGGAGAAGATACAAGAGTTTGGACAGAACAATTGATACTTGATGGTGAACCACGTCCACCTCTTAGCCTATCTTCACCCACATCTAATCTGCAGGTTTAAGCGTTAATAAATAAAAATGGGTCATTGGATACCATGAAAATCCACTAACTTTTCCTTTTGGATGATGTCAGGCGAATCTTATCTTTAATTCCGAATAAGCAGCTTCACGATAGGCATATTTGGACCTTTTCAGCAGATGGACGATATCATGTTAAGAGTGGTATCTGGTTGATCTCTAAGTTATATGACCAAGTTCTTCAACCATCTGCTCAACAAATGGTTACCAATGATCTAAAATCAAGGATATGGAGGATTAGTACAATCCCAAAAATTAAAATGTTTTTGTGGAGGGTTTTGTCTGAGGCTTTGGCGGTAGGCGACTGTCTTACTGCACACGGTTTACAAGTGGACTCACATTGCAAACTCTGCGTCCAAGGATACGAAACAATAAACCATGTATTGTTTGAGTGCGTCTTCGCGGCAAAGAATTGGCAATTGGTAGCTATTCCTGGCACCAATCACGGATTCTCTAACTCGCTCACTCAAAATATGGAAACAATGTTAAAAATAATGAGTGAGTTGAGTATCAACTAAATATTAAGGGAATCAATACCCTGGATTTTGTGGGAAATATGGAGAAATAGAAATGTGTTGGTTATCGAAGGAAAGCAAAATGATATTTCAGTAATGGTTTCACTTGCTCAAGAGGAGGGTATGCACTGGAACAAGCTACACGACGAGTCCCAATTGGCTAATTCAAAATCATGTTCTCGTCGAGAGATGCAAGAATCTCGTTGGAATCTCCTGGTCTAGTGGTGAATTTCTAGTTGGTGGGGCGTGGATAGTTTTAAACTTTGCAAGAGATGTTTCCTTCCATGCAAGATCTATTTCTTCCATCAACCAACAGGTTTGAGTCAGAACTTCATTGCATTTTTTGGACCCTTACAAGCATGTTTGACCTACATTTGTGAGCTATTGAAGTCTGATTGGATTATGGCAACGTAATTGAAGCAATTAACCAACCATCACTTTGGTCGAAGTATAGGAGTTTACTTCAGAAAATCTCTTCCGTAGCTGCCTCCTTTTTTCGTGTTCTTTATTCACATCTTCTCCTCCATCCAACCGCATAGCCAGAGACATTGCTAAGAACGTTTCAAAATATGGTTTGTTTCAATCATATCTATCTTTTGGAGGACCTTCATGACATCATTCATGTATCCAAGAATAAGCTCGTTTTTCGTAGTTAAATTTATACTAAGGTGGTTTTTTATTTCTCTTGATGTTCCCTACAATACCTTCCTTTTATACTAAGGTGGTTTTTCGATTTAATAAGAAAAAGCAATTCGTAACACATTTTATCAAAGTATCAGATGTTATAACCTTTCGTTCCAGAATCTATGCAAGCCACCACTCATAACATCATTCATAGTATCATAACTCGAAGCTACATTGGTGAAAACGTTACCAACCAATTTGTTTTTCTCTTCTTCTTTTGTTTCTTGAAATCCTGAGGTCAAACATCTAAAATAAACTCATACTCTAAAGCCCAAAGAGAAATCATATTCGAGAAACAAAGCATATGGTATAGCATCAAATACATCATATGAACACCAACTAACAAAATCAAAAAGAGAGAAAAAGATAGACTTTTGAGGAAGATACCAAAACCTTGTGGCATGAGAATGAAGTGAAACAAAAAAGGAATGGTGATTCAAATCTCTGCTCCCAAGCCTCCTGCTTACTGATCGAAGTGTCGTAACCAGTTTGTTTTTTTTGTAATCGTTGCACAATTAGGTTAAACCTTGAGAGTGTATCGGCTATATAAAGCCATTGTTGTATCTTTGTAACATTTCTCACATGTTTATTTCTTTTATTCTTCAAAGCCTCAGTTTCATTTTCGCTTAGAAGTTCACCATGCCTTAGTTTTTTTTTGGGTGTATATTAATACAAGATAATGTGATATTAGTGGAGAAAAACGTAGTAATTTTGATACTTCATAATAGTATTTTGTGCTCAGTGCTAGTGATGTTGGTCCTTTAGTCAAGGAAATTACATTATCATCTATATATCTTTTTTTGTTGAAATGTAAAACTTTATTTAAAAAAAATGACACGTGTGGTGCTGTTTTGTGGCTGCTTTCGTGGATGCGATCGTTCAGTTCTTTCCAAACGTAATATATCATTGTTTGGAGACAGATTTTATTGAGGATTGAATCGACATGAGGATGACTTGGTGGAGGATTGAGAAGTCGATGGATATTTGTGTGCTAATCTGGTGTAGGAGAGCGTAGTAGGTACCGTGTGAGCATGGTCCATGTTGTGTATGAGAAAGAGCATGCCAAGAAGAGTTGGTCTCTAGATTTCATAGGCTCTCCACAAAGCATGAATGATTGATGAATGTCGTAGGCGCTAGTGCGGGATCCTGTTTGTAGACGATCTTGGATAGCAAACTAGGTGATGAATGAGAAACGGAGAGTCCTTTGAGAGAACCACACCAGCCAGGACCATGGTGTTTGCCGGCCAACATCAAGAATTTTAGCCCAAGTGCGTGTGGAGGAGAATGCATGCTTGAAAATATCATGGTATTGTTTCGACATAGGTAATTCATCTCCAACTAGTGAAGAAGGGGCCTGCAAAAGAGACATATTGTTAGTAAGCGTTTGGAGTGAAGGATTACGGACTTGCCTGAAGGTCCAAGTGCCATGAGGAGCTCCCGCAGCTATGGTTGCGTCCCGTGGAATGCCAAGTTTCCTATCGCCGATTCTTCAACAAGGTGTCAAAAGAGGTCCCCAGCCTGTCCAATTTTTGGTTCTAAAATTCACTTGCAAGCCAGCGCCAAGCTTATAGAGGAAGAGTGGAATAGCAAGGGGCCGGAGTTGTAACAATTTGCGCCAAATCCATGAGCCAACATGTATAGGTTGGATGTCTCAACAAGTGTGGGTTTGGAGTAGTTGATGTTTAGTCCAAAGAGCACATAAGGATTTGCTAGACGAGAGTAAGCACCATATTAAGGATATGTCAAATACAATGGAGGTGTCTCATAGTGTTCTTAGCCCTAAACCACCTTCCGAGAATGGCCGACAGACATGTGTCCATGCAACCTTTGCTTTTGTGTGGATGCTCGGGTTACCTGCCCATAAAAACTAGAACAAAGACTCTTAATCTTATCAAGACAAGAGAGAGGTAGAGGAAGAGCGAATAACCAAAAGTTTGTGATACTCCTTGTGATTGATTTGATGAGTTGTAAGTGTCCACCATTGATATTACTCGGTTTTAACGCTTTATAGTAAGCATGTATGCGTGCTATTCAACATTATCCGAGCTTTTCTCTGCAAAATTGGTATGTTTTACAGGTTTCTAGGTGTTCATGATATTTTGGATGCAAATTGGCATATGTAGATGCAATTCTGACATAAAGGTCAGAAGTTTTCTAAAGTTTGAGTATGTTCCCACCGATGAATGAAGTTGAAATATGGATACGAGTAGCCACATGAGTTAGCTTTCATATGGAAGTTGTTTAATTTTATCTGGCTCGCAAAAGAAGCATGTGCAAGATAGATCGATCGGTCCAAGCTAGACCGATCGGTCCAAAGAATCTAGAAAAACCAGGAGCAGGCAAACCAATCGATCTACACCAATTCGGAGCATCCAGGCCGATCAAAATGACATAGACCGATCAATCCACACACCTGCGAGAAATTTGGAGAATTTTCATTATTCTACACATGTTTCCTGAAGCCTATCTAGTTTTCCTATTTTATTATTTTCTATTTTGAACTATAAAAGATTTTTTGCTAGGTTTTACTCTATTATACGGTTTATCCTATTCATGTTTTACAGAGAGGGAGGCGAATTACAAAACCCTTTTTTGGAGAAGTTTTTTTGAACCCTATTTTGTATTCCAATATCTATTTTTTCTTTATGATTATGTGTTCTTATTTGATATTGTTTTGTGTTTTCTTTGCTATGTCTGGGTAGTTCCATAGTTAGGTTTTAGGGTTTCCCAGGGAAACCTGGTTTGATTGTTAGGGTTTAACATAATGGATTGAATTTGTTAGGTTCTTAGTCTATACCTGTTCTTAATGCTTGAATTATAATGACCATCTAGTTCATTGATATTAGGTTGATAAACGCAAAGAGATTTGGTTTAGAATTCTGATCTAGTTTAGATGAATATGTGTTCTTGCTTGAGAGAGTATTGTCTTGAATGCTTATGTACTTTTTGAATCCGAATTTATTGAAGCTTTGAATTATCTAATTACGGTGAGAGTTTTTTTAGTAAATCGAACATAGGGTTTAATACTCCGAGAGGAGATTATTATGTTGTTGTCTTTCATATTGAGAACTATTTTCAAAGTAAAATCCTGCATGGTAACCTGAGCCTTTAAGCTTGATAACATGTGGATTTCATTATTGCCTGATGCTTTTTATTTTTTTATTTACTTCTTTTTATTTTCCATTGTTTTATTATACTTAGTTACAACAATCAATTTATATTTTCTTAACTTAATTTGAAATTAAACTGAAAGTGTGCTTTTCTGTTCTCTGTGGAATTCGACCTTGTTATATGTTATTTTGATTTGTTCTCTGCCGTGTAGACTTAGGAACTAAATCTCGAGCCTATCAGAATTTTGTTCTATAGTATTACACCAAAAGTTGGTGATACTTCTGGTGACTTATTCTATGAGTTTTAAACGTCCACCATAGGAGAGAGATTTAGCCAACTAAGCTAATAATTGTGAGAGAACGCGGTTAATTAGGGGCTTATAATCACATGCTTGGAGGGATTTGTGGTGAGTTGGAGGCCTAAGTAGCGAATAACTAGAGTACCAATAGTAAACATTAAGTGGAAGGCTCGGTCAATGAGTGAGTCGGCTTGCCCACCGTGATATATAGAAGATTTAGACGAGTTAATGAGCAGGCCCTAGTAGCAACCAAAGTCCTCTAGGACTTGTATGATCCCAAGGAAAGAGGTGTCAGAGCCATTAGTGAAAATTAGGATATCATCAACAAAACTCAAGTGCGTAAGTCGCATTAGGAGACACATGAGGTGATAGTTGAATACTCTAGAAATGGCAACCCCGTTAAGACACTTGGATAACACATTGTTAGCTAAGAAAAAAACATATGGACAGAGCACAACATTGGAAATACCCCGAGAACTAAGGAAGTAGCCTGATGGTTCGCCATTAACCATAACTGAGAACATGGCACTAGAGAGGCAAAGTTTGATCTAGTGGATGAATTGAACGGGGAAACCCATGGATGTAAGAGTAGCTAGAATAAAGTCCCATTATCAAAAGCCTTGGAGATGTCTAATTTGAGCATTGACTCTAGAGTGATGGTTTCCTTGTGGTAGTTCTTGACAAGCTTGGTGGCTAATAGAGTATTTTCAAGAAGTAGACAACCATGAACAAAGGCACTTGGTTAGGTTCACTTATATCCAGTAGAAACTGCTTGAGGTGGTTAGCAAGGATTTTGGAGATGATTCTTTAGAGAATATTGCAGCATAAAATGGGATGGTAATCCTTCATTATGACATGATATTGGGATTTAGGAATCAAAGCCAGCAAACTAGCGTTGACACCATGTGGTAAGAAGCCATAAAGGAAGAATGATTATATTGCTATAATCAAGTCCGATCCAATTATCGTCCAAGTTGATTTGTAGAATTTCACTGGCAAACCATCCGAACCCGGAGCCTTGTTAGATGGCATGGAGAAAAAGAGGACACGAGTACTCTTTTCATATAGGATGGGTGCAATAAGCTTGGCAATAAAACATGGAAAAAACCGGTAATTAATAACTGCTTCAAGATCATCCATGTTGGAGGCAAATAGTTGAGAAGGTCGTTGTTGTAGGAAGTCACGAAATTGGAGGGTAGCTATGGTCTTGATCTCTTGAAAAGACGTGATTGTATTACCCTCAGGGTCTAGTAAGTGTCGAATGGCATTCTTAGATGAACGGGTGGCAGGAACTTGTTGGAAATAGCTTGTGTTTATATCGACACATTTTAGCCAGGTTATACGAGACTTTTGATGAAAGAATTGTTCTTCAGATTTTGCAAGAGTTAGACAATTGGTGGAGGCAATTTTGGTAGCTTGGCGATTCGTGAGTACTAGGTCTTGGGCTTGTTGGATTTGAAGAAGAGCCGCTTGAGTATGAAGAGACAAATCACCATAGATTGTGCGGTTGAGGGAGCGTAGGGGAGCCTTAAGCGATTTAAGCTTTTTCTGAAGCAAATGAAGAGCAACCCGTGAGTGGTGTAAAGGGAGAAATGAAGACCATACTTGAGTAATATTCTTGAAGAAAGAGGGATGAGATGCCCATAAGTCAAAGTAGCGAAAAGGCTTGTAGAATGTTGGAGATGAGTCACGCGGGCAGAGCAAGATGTGAGCTCGAGCATGATCGAATATACTTGTGGCTTCAAAGGTTGAATAGTCATTGGGGTAACTTTGAAAACATGCATTTTTTGCTAGAACATGATCAAGATTTTCACCAGTACGATTACAGTTCGACATGTCGTGATGCCGTGAGTGGGGAACTTTGCCGAGAGAACGATCGGTTATGTGGAGCAGTTCGTTAAAGTCTCCAAGAGTGATCTAAGGGCGAGAATCAACTTGCTGAAAAATTTGGCGAAGATAATTCCATAAATCCGCTCGTTCATGTGCAAAGTTGGATGCTTAGATACACAAGATGATAAATCTTTGACCAAAAGTTGAAGAAATGTGAACTATAATTAATTGCGCAAATGTGTGCATAATTGAGACTTGTAAGGTGGGGTTCCAAAGAAACCAAATACGACTAAGACTGTGGTGCGCATAATTCCATCATGGATCAATATACTGGCAGAAAGAAGAAAAACGTTCGAGAAGAACTCGGGTTTCAAGTAGACAACCAAAGTCTGGAGAAGCTAGACCACACCAATCTTGGTAAACATCATATTTATGCTTATGATTGAACCCGCGAAGGTTCCAAGAAAAAAATGACGTCATTATCATTAGAGCTTCTGCGAGGAATCCTTATTCGGTTTTGATGGTTGACCTTGGTTCTTTAGATTTTTATGATTAATTGCTTGGGCTTGCCTTTGCCTCGCCCACGGTAACCGCGAATAGGTCCATCATCCATAGTTTTTTCATTGGAGATTTGTCCTTCCTTCTTTATCTCTTTGTTGAAGAGTTGAGTCTTCCGCAAGATATGTGAGTATGTGGAATCGGGATGGAGAAATGTTTTTATTTTGATCTCTATGAACTTTCTTGGATGTTGAGTTTGGAAAGTTGTGGTTTTTTACAATCGTTTTCCATAGGGGCGGAGAGTTTTCATCATGTTGCGTATCATCTAGTGTCAAATCATAAGCCAAATGAGACGCAAGTGAAGCATGGATATTGGTAGAATCTTTAGCTAATAAATTTTCCTCAATAGGATTAACCTGAATAAAATCACTACTGATTTGGTCTTGTGGTACAATAATAGTTCCAGTTTGGTCTTGTAGTGTGGTGATTGGATTCGTGTTTTCTAGTGAGGTAGTGGTTGTAAAAAGTTGAGCATTTTTTTGCAATATGCAGTCTTGTGTACCCCTTGAGCACATTTGGAACATTTGCGGAAGCCATGGATAAGTTACCCGAATGATACTATCTAATCCTTCTAGTTACATCATTGTTGGTAAGTTCCGTTCGAGATTGGCCACGACAAGCACACACGCTACATCAATATGGGTGCATCGGAGGGTGTTGGGATGGAGCTTTATTGATGCGCCGACAATATTATGAGAATAATGAGTATGGTGCATCTCAAAAATCCACCCAAATTGGTACTGCAGTCATGTTCGGTTTAGCGTGAGCTCGTGAGGGAGATTATTCCTGCACAACCAACAAAATATCATAAATGTTCCATTATTTACGACGAAGCACATGAAAGCGAAATTCTTCAGAATCAACATGAAATAGAATGGTCTCATAGTTAAGAAAACGGGCATCAATTTTTAGAGATTTATCAGGTGTATTCCATAGTCGGTTGACTGTGGCATGGATTTTTCCAATGTGTGGTGCTTCTCCATTGAAATATCTGACAATAAAAGAGGACCATAGTGGTTTGTAGTTGTTGATAAGTCTTTCCAGGACCTGAATAGTAGTTGTGCCAATGATGAGAGTGAAGTTTGGTTGAGAGGCTGAGTCGTTGTGAATGGATTCGGTGACAATTGGGACCCATCGAGAGTTTTTGGGAGAATCGGTTACATTTGGATGGTTTGGAGGGAGCGAAGATTGAGAAGGGGGAAGATGATCAGAAGAACCATATTCGGCGAATGGTAAATTCGCAAGGGCAGACATGGAGATGAGCGTCGTCAAGCACCCTAGGGTTTCGTCCGTACAATTGCTGTTTTGATCGCTCTTTTCTTCTTTTTCACGTTTCTTCTCCTCGCCTAATAAAAAAAGAAGATCCTTGCTTCTCCATTTCAACAAATAAAGTGGTATGCATACTTATTTCATCTCATCTATATATCAACTCTGTCATGTGTGTGATATTAATATAAAGTCTAATGAAGCTTGAGAAATAAAATCCCTTAAAATTTATGATCATTAAGAAGTCTAATTTAACTTCCTCTAGTTGGAGTTAGGAGAGATAGCTATCCATTTCCCGCTCTTCACAAGAGATGTCTTTCTTCATGGATCAAAGCTGAAGAACATTGGTGGTTTCGTAAACATTATGTCGTCTTGGATAAAAAAGTGTTATAGAAAATTTATTTATGAGTATATTAAAAGTGTGAGGACTCAAATGCAATAAAAATATGAAACCTCAAATTTGAGTTTTGAATAGTGAAACTTCAAATTTAAGATTTCACTATTCACCAACCTTAAATTAAGTTTTAAGGTTGATTTAATAAAGGAAGAAACCTCAAATATAAAGTTTTGAGGTTTATTTTGAAGATGCTCTAGAAGAGCGATTAAAACTTATATCTATTATGTGAAGCCTTAAGATTTAATGAAATTATGTTTGACCAAAAAAATTTTATCCATCTAAACTGTTTTCACTATCCATTTAAATCTTATTTATTATTCGATTTGAATGAAGACTATTTTACAATTTCAGTAGTAACAATGTCTTGTGCTTCCATCCCTAGTGTCTGCAGCGAACTCAATAATCATTTTCTAAAGTTTTGTTCAGCATGTTCGATGAAGTATACGATTTGATTTTTTGAAGTCTACTTATTTCAAGGGATGACAAAATATGCGGGTTTCAAGATGTTTGGCGGATCATTTATGCGCTTCATCTTCTTTGCGGTGCCTGTTTTGTTGGAAAATTTGGTGGATTTAGTGGGTTAAGGTGGATTATATTTTCAGTTTGTTTTAGCGTGTTAGGTTGTATTTTATTTTTTTAGTTCCCACTGTGTTTGGACTTTTATCTCCTGAGTTTTCGAGATAAGAGAGTCAGAAATTGTGGGTTTTCTTAAGTTTATGAGGTTAAATAGTCAGAAATTGTGGATTTTTGTTTCTTGAGTTTGCGAACTTAGATAATCGGATCAATTGTTAATCATCATAACAAAAGAGCTTAATTATTACATTTTTACCCTTGTCGCCATTTACCCTAATTTACCTAAAATTAAATGTATATTTTTACCTGAAATCGTACATGTTTATTCTTTGTACGGAGGCAGAACGGAAGGGTCTCATAAGTGGCATTAAAATGGCACGTTTGTGCCCGTCTTTTTCACACCATCTCTTTGCACATAATAGTCTCTTCTTCTGTAAGGCTCATCTTCCGTAATGTGATGCAAAAGGGAAATATTCTTCATAAATATGGCCAAACATCAAGACAATATATCAATCTGGCCAAATCGACGGTCTAATTTGGAAAGAAGGTCCTCCCCGAGGAAAAATATCTCATGGAATGTTTGGGTATTTTTACGGATAGAGGAGATGGAAAGTACTTATGTATTCCTGAACAGTTACAAAGTTCCAACGATAAAGTTTTTTGTTATGTCCAGAATCGTTTAAATAGTAGAATCAATGGTTGGTCTGCAAAATTCCTATCGAAGGGAGGGAAATAGGTTACGATTAAGTCAGTTGCACATACATTACTCACTTTTATCATGTTGTGCTTTCGATTTCCTAAGAGTCTCTTACAGAAACTCACAAATGCAATTGCTCGTTTTTGGTGGAGCACAAAAATTGAGAGAGGTGGAATACATTGAGGTACTTGGCCAAAAATATGTATACCAAAAATTTTGGGAGGAATGGGCTTCTGGTCTCTAATTTTTTTTAATTTGGCCTTATTGGCAAAGCAACTATGGCGTTTGTATTCCAAACCCAACTCTCTTTTCGTAAAAAATCCTAAAGGGAGATATTTGGGATGTTCGCTCGATTCTCCAACAAGGTTTGAGGCATACGATTGGGAATGGGCAATAGACAAAGGCTTGGGAGGATAATTGGATACCAGGGGAGGATCCTCATCCAGGTTGCAGTGAGTGCCCTATCGTACACCCTAATTTACGAGTTGTGGATCTCTTACGAGAGGATGGTTCAACATGGAGGATAGAAAATTATTTCCCCCAAATATTATACATATATAGGATTTTGAGCATACGACCTTCTCGAGGAAGGGAAAATGGGTATTTTTGGCATTTTACTAAATCTAGTTCTTACACAATTAAATCTGGGTATGAGTGTCTTGTTGTTATTTTGGATGAGGAAATGGCATTTGCGACTCAATTACCTATGGTTAATACTCTTAAGGAAAGATCTTGGAAATAGCTAGCACCTCCTAAGCTTAATAATTTTTTTGTGGCAAGTCCTTTCAGGAGCTCTGAAGGTTAATGCTCAACTAGCTAAGCATAACATACGGTTGACCCTATTTGCACTCGATGTAGTGTTATGCTTTGTGTACTTGCCCTATGGATTTTCAAACTTGGGTTCGCTCATCAATCCAGACTCCACAAGGAGTCTTCCCCTCGTCTAGTCTTCTAGAGAATGTTCAGTACCTCTACTCCCGTGGAAATACAGTACATGGTGATTTTGCAGTCAAAGAGGCATACTTATGGATTCTTTAGAATAACTGGAAAGCGCAAAATGATAAATGATTTAGAGAGAAGGTCTGGGACCCACCAGATATTCTGATATTAGCCTCAAAGGAAGCCTCAGACTGGGTCTATGCACATAACAATATTGCTAACTCAAAGGCAGTGGACAAAGGAGGGGTGACTCCAATGCACCCACTTGGAATTATTTTTGTGATAATGTATGTTTTGTCGATGGTTCATGGAAACAAGATAATTATATTTGTAGTTTGGGATGGATTCTCAAAACTCACTTCGGTACAATTTCGATAACGGGATCAGGGGATTTCTGTACTTCATGTAGAGCTTTTAAGCCTTTTCTAGGCTATGCAGAGGCTGCAAAATTTGAACCGACCATGTGATACTTTCTACACAGATTCACAAGAATTAGTCATTATGCTTTTGAATGCTTCATAATGGTCAGCTTTCTGTTCAGAGTTGAATGATGTGGACGTTTATAAACGGCTCTACCCAGGGGTGAAGTTCAAACATTGCTAGTGAACTGCAAACGCACAAGCAGATTTTTTTAGCTTGAGCAGCCAGGAAGCGCAACCGATGTTTTATTTTTGTTAGCTCTGGTTACCTATATTGATGACCAGAAATGCTTCAATAGAAATAATGTTCTAGATTTATTGTTTTTATTATTTATGCATTTGGTGAAAAAAAAATCTAAAAATTAATCTTTATTTATGGAGTTTCTTCTTGTTGGATTTCATTGCAGACAAAAAGTTCTTTAGCCTTCTTGTTCTCTACAATAAAGAACAATCATTAAAAAGTTACTTTTGATTATAAATACCTTCACCAAAGAGATAGTTAGACCAGCTCTAATATAGTATTTAGTGGGGTTTTTAGTTTGGGTTTCTATGTAATTAAAGCCCAAAAGAAAATAAAAATATGCTAAATTCCAGAATCGATTATGGAAGATGATGTTGGAGAATTTGCTCAAAACCCTTATGTTTCAGCCTCCTATTTGTTTGGGAAAAAAGAAAAAAAAGTATTGTGTCGTTTCTCTCTCATGTAAAATATAATGTATTTTTTATTTATTTTAAGAATCTCTTACAAAATCTACCATTGGAAGCACATTTTGTAAAATAGGAATAGAATTTCTTAAATTATTAAAATATTACTAAAATATATTAAGAACTCTATTATTACATCTCATTGTTGGAGATGCTCTTAGAAAGAGGTTAAAGATTATATAAACAAGCTTGAACAACTGTTTCTTTTTCTCCAAGTTAAGCAAATTGAAGATCTCGGTAACATCACTTATCAAAGCCTCAACCTTTAACTCTGGAAGTTCCCTAACTATGTCACCTCTTTGAATGCTTTATGGGTTTGATCTAACCAATTGACTATCTTTGTTCGTTCAACAAATTTACTAGCTCGTCGAATGCTTTCTCGAACCTTTGAATTTTCAGCCTTAAACCCAAAAGTTCATCTTTTACCCTGTCGAGAAACTAATAGATTATCATTCGAGAAAAATTTAGTCACACAAATTTGAGGTCAATCGGAACAATTTCTCGTAAGTCTCTTTTGATAAAAAAACATTCCCATAAGGCCTCTTTATATAATTTTATTTTTTAATTTTAAAAAAAACAAAAATATGACTATATACAATATTACCTTTAATAAACTAAAACAATTACACATCCAACCACACCAAAGTTGGAAAAACTCACCCGATCCAATTGCAATTGAGTAATTAAAGTTGACCCCATTTTAGTGTACCAAACCCACTCTTTGTCTCTCCTTTTTATTCAAAATCCCTAAGTTTTCGGGAACAACTTAGTTTTCTTAGGTTTTCTTCATCCTAAAAACCGCACATCCACTTCCCCACTATCCCGATTTCTTCAAATTTTAAATCCTTTTCTTTGTCTTATCAATTCTATTTCGACTCATTTTCGATTTCATGTTCTCTGTTATCGATTTTCTTAAAGTAAGCTTCCCATTTATGGGTTTGTGGGTTTTAGGATTTAGGATTTTTTGCTTTGGGTGTTTATTCGATTTATCTCTGTTGTTTGTTATTTGTGGTAGAGTTAAAATGGCACCATGTACAAAGAACGCAGAAATTTCCGCTTATTAGAGACAGTGACCAAGTAGAGGCTTTTGCAGCAGCAGAGGTAATGGAGCTGGAGGCATTGAACACATCGACGGAGGCATTAAAGTCATCTAAAGAGTTATGGTTAGCTAGGATAACTAGAATAATTGGGATGAATAATATAACTGGATAAGTAGTATAACTAGGTTAACTAGATAAGTATAACAAAAGGAGATTTCTGGGTCAACTAGGTTAACTACGTTAACTGGTTTTAACTAGGTTTAACTTGGTGTAACTATGTTTAAAGTGTTTAACTAGGTGTAGCTATGATAATTATGTTAACTGGGTTTAACTATATTAACTCGGTGTAACTATGTTTAAATGGTTTAACAGGTGTAACTATGATAATTACGTTAACTGGGTTTAACTAGGTCTAAAAATAGGAATAGCTGAAAAAATTATCCAACAATTTTTATTTTTTTGTAGCTTGGTGAGCCAATGCAGCTGATAGTAGGATTTTTTGGTCCTACTGGGTATCAATTACCCATCGTTGTAATATAGATGGGTTGTCAATCCATAATGAGAGTGTACTAATCAATATGGAATGCAATGGATGCGTTAAAGTCAAGCTAAGTGTTAAAAGGGGGTGATTGCTAAAAGGTCCTAAGTGCAATGAACATAAAATGCATAAAAATAAAAAGAAGCTTAAAAGGCTCAAATGTAAAAACAGAGTAAAAGCAATGAGGGTAAAAGATGTAAGCAATGTAAAGCAGTTCCTAAGGACAAAGGGTAATTGACTAAGGATCCATCTTGGGCTACCTGAATACCTAACATACCTCATACAATGAGCTAACCCCTAGACAGTAGCAACATAAGCAACCAATTCCAATTCCCTGACAATCAATCTCAAGCAAAGCAGTCACAGACTTAACTGCCGTCATATACGGTGACTACCTAGCAGGCATGAACAACAACTACTATAGTCAATAAGCTTCCCAAACATCTAATTCCTTAGAAGGGGAAAACGAATCT
>OVBE01007299.1:0-18658 GCA_900406425.1 Iberis pinnata
ATTTAACGTCTCAAAGCACTTCGACAGGTGATGAACGTGCTCACTTGCCTCTAAAGATTTCACGAGCATGTCATCCACATACACCTCCATTGTTTTCCCAAGTTGGGTGGAGAACATCTTATTCACCAACNTCTTATTCACCAACCTCTGGTAAGTTGCGCCGGCGTTTTTTAACCCGAATGGCATCACTTTGTAATAATAAATTCCCATGTCGGTAATAAAAGATGTCTTCTCCTAATCGTCTGGGTGCATCCTAATCTGATTGGAACTCGAGAAGGCGTCCATGAAGGAGAGTAGCTGGTTTCCCGCCGTAGCCTCCACGAGTCGAGTGGGAGTGGGAAACTGTCCTTAGGACAGGCCTTGTTCAGATCAGTGAAGTCGACACAGATTCGCCACTTCCCATTCTTCTTTTTGACCACCACAGGATTAGCCAACCACTCGGGATAGTGGACTTCTCGAATCGAACCGTTCGCCAAAAGCTTCTCCACCTCATCATTAACAACTTGAGACTTTTCAGGACCAAGCTTTCGTCGCTTCTGCTTGACGGGTTTGTACGCAGCATCAACATTCAACTCAAGGGAAATTACTTCGAGATCAATTCCTGGCATGTCGCTTGTCGTCCAAGCGAAAGTGCTCTTGTTACTCCGTAAGAACCGCACCAATTCTCGCTTCAGCTCTCCCTTTAGATGTGCTCCAATCATCACGCATTTGGTCGGGTCGGAATCTTCAATCGGTACTTGCACTGTGCGACTTTGATGGCGCTCTTCGATAATGCTCCTGTCATCACCAGGGCTGTCATCGTCCTGCAGGTTGCCAGAGGAGTCACTGTCCTGCTGCATCCCTGCAGAGTTCTGTAGTTGCTATTGGACTCTATTCTTAAGTCCAGTCAGGTAGCACATGCGTGAGTTCTTCTGATTTCCATGCAAAGTCCCCACTCCATTACTGGTCGGGAACTTCACACACTGGTGGAAGGTGGATGGTATCGCCCTCATCTCGTGCAGCCAGGGCGTACCTAGGATTGCATTGTATGCGGCAGGGCGGTCTACCACCGTGAAGTCTATCATTTTCAAAACTCCACATGCAGACACGAGGAGGTGCACTGTCCCTAACGACATCTCAGTTGTCCCACTGAATCCTGTTAGAGGAGTTGGGGGTCCTCTTACCTCCGATTTCTCGATCCCCATACGCACCAAGGTTTCGAGAAACAACACATCCACAGTGCTTCCAGTATCAATTAAGACCCGTGAGACCTCACAATTGGCTCCAATATCAACCTGGACCACCAGAACGTCGTCATGCGGAAGGTCTAGCCGTGAAGCGTCACTCTCAGTGAAGGTAATTTCACAACTCGGAGCAGGAGTGAATCTGGTCTTCCCGAAGTCAGCCCTTCTCACATGAGACTTGATTGAACGCACCGAATCTCGGCAGTGCCTTGATCCTCCCATGATGAAGTCTATTCGCTTCTTCTGGGATGACTTAGAGGCCTCCGCTATCTCCGGACTGCGATTTCGCTTCGGCGCGGGTTCTTGGTTACGGCCTTTAGCTGCCTCCATTTCGCACCTAACCTCTTCCAAGTCAATGTTTGCTCCCGCTAAACCATCTTGCGCGAGTCTCTTGCTTATGAATTTTTTGAGTTTGAAGCACTCGTGAGTAGCATGTCCGTTACACTTGTGGAGTTCACAATAGCCGTCTGGATTACGCCCCATTATCCTTGATCCATCTTTAATGGGGACTTTCTTCCTCCCTTTTTCCACGTTGTATGAGTGTGATCCCCCACCTCCGCTTCGGACTTCCCTACTGTCCTTCTTTTCGAATTTCCTTGATGTGAATCCACTATCAGAACTCTTAGTGGGATTCTTGAACTTCTTAGAGAGTGCTACCTTCTCTTCTTCTGCAGCAATCCAGTTGGTGGAACGATGAAGGGCGTCCTCTATGGTGTCCGGCTTGTGAATAGTCAGGTCGAAGCGAAACGGAGACTCATGCCAAAGTCCATGTTTTAGTGCGGCTAACGCAGTGGACTCACTAACTCCAGCCACCTTTGCTTTTACGGCCTTGAAACGTTCAATGAACTTTCTCAGAGGCTCCACTGAACCTTGCGTTACTGTCCATAGGTCGGCATCTGATGCACCCTTCTCCATGAAAATGGAATAGTGTTTCACAAATGCCACTGATAGTTGGGTGAAGCTATCGATTGATCCGGATTCGAGTTGTGAGAACCACTCCAGAGCAGACCCTGTAAGGTTGTCTACAAACAATCTGCAGTACCCCGCGTCCTTCTCTTCCTCACTGAAGTGAGCGCGGGTTACTACAATTCGAAAGGCGGTCATGTGCGCCTTTGGGTTGGATTTTCCTTCATAGAGGGGAAGTCTGAGCTTCTCGGTCTCTCATATCCTAGCCTCCGCAATGCGTGGAGTGAACGGAGTTCTCTCCGTCTCCGCGATGACGTGGTCAATCTCAGGTGCCGCGCTCGATGCGCGATGAACCTTTGATGTCATAGCGAGCAATTCAGCATGCGTCTTGCCAATCGACCGACGTAAGCTCTCGTAGTCTCCTGCACCCTGGCCAGGAGGAAGCTCGCCGGTGTTATTCGTTGTACCCCAAGCAGAACCCAGTGTGTTCAAAACGTCGTTTCCACCTGGGGGAATAGAACCACCTCCCCCTTTAGAGTTCTCCGGGGGATCAGAATTGTTCCCACCAAGAATGAAACCCTGAGGTCCCGGCTGGTTTCGGCTCGCGGAGCCTCCTGCGCCAGTAGGATCCCCACCTGGGAGGTCTGTCGTCGTCACGGGTGGGGGCAGATTCCTCCGCGCTCCCAATCGCACCTCCATTTCCGTATGGGCACTCGCGAGGGTCGCCAACTGGGTTATCACGTTCTCCTCGTGACTGTTGAAACGAGCAGCGAGTGCATCACTTGACTCTTTTTGTCTTTCGACAGAGCTCACGAGGGTAGCGAGCAGAGTCTTCACCTCTGCTAGAGCATCAACAGCTGGGTTGTTCACTGGTGAATTCATCTCTTCTTGCTAGGTAGGGTGACTTCTTCAGAAATTTCTTCGAATCCCCACAGACGGCGCCAAAATGTGAGGGTAAGATTTCCCTCACACCCGATTTGATTAAAATGTTTGAACGAAATTGTAATCTTTATTAGAATTTCTTAAGTGTTTACAAGTTTCTCTTAAGCAATAGCAAAGTTTTACAAAAGATTTTCGGTCCTTTCTCCGGACCACTCCCTAGACTACTTATAGGACTCTCTTAGCGGCTCGCCTCGTAACCGTCGGCTCGATCGTCTTTATGGAGTTCCTGCAACCTGGCTTCTTGGAGATTTGAGGGGGCCCACTTGATGCTTTGCCCGCAGTGGGCTTCACCGGCCCATTACCCGCTTCTCATTTCCATGAACCCTGTGTGGTTTCTTGTGTCCCGTATTCAAGCGTTTCATCAAGATTTTCCAGCAGAGCTCTCCGCACGTTGAGCTCTCTCTGCTCGCTTTGAGCTCTCTCTGCTCACTGCGCGCTGAGCTCTCTCTGCTCTCCGCGCGCTGAGCTCCTTCTCTGCTCTCCGCGCGATGAGCTCTCTCTGCTCTCCGTGCGCTGAGCTCTCTCGGCTGACTGCGCGCTGAGCTCTCTCTGCTCTCCACGCGCTGAGCTCTCTCTGCTCTCCACGCGCTGAGCTCTCTCTCTGCTCTCCGCGCGCTGAGCTCTCTCTGCTCTCCGCGCGCTGAGCTCTCTCTGCTCACTGCGCGCTGAGCTCTCTCTGCTCTCCGCGCGCTGAGCTCCTTCTCTGCTCTCCGCGCGATGAGCTCTCTCTGCTCTCCGTGCGCTGAGCTCTCTCGGCTGACTGCGCGCTGAGCTCTCTCTGCTCTCCACGCGCTGAGCTCTCTCTGCTCTCCACGCGCTGAGCTCTCTCTCTGCTCTCCGCGCGCTGAGCTCTCTCTGCTCTCCGCGCGCTGAGCTCTCTCTGCTCACTGCGCGCTGAGCTCTCTCTGCTCTCCGCGCGCTGAGCTCTCTCTACTCTCCGCGCGCTGAGCTCTCTCTCAATGCAGTTGGGCTCAAGGTGGGCTATTGTAGCCCATTCCCATCCTCTTCTCACCTCTAGCTGACCCGAACCCACTAGTTGGCCCAAATCGATTAGTGCGCCCACAGTTACAAACTCGGATTCTTTGAAAACAAGAGTTGTTGGTTCATAACAAAGATTCCTCCATCTTTTAGAGAGAACACTCGTACGTACGGATTCTTTGGAAGGTAACACAGAGATTATTGTAATAAAAAGACAATTTGGTAATCTCGAAAAAAATCTGGTTTGTCTTTTGATGAACCCATTGCAAAAAATGTGTTGATTTTGAGAGAACAAAAAAGAGAGATGTAGAGAGAATATGGTCGATTTTGATGAAGAAATTACTTTGATGGTTAAGAGAGTAACTTATTTATAAGCTTCAGAAAGTTTTATTTGTGAAGTCAACTTTTTTTTTAACAGGCTTTACTTATGTTATGCTATTTTTTAATCAACTGTTTAAGTTGTTTTGAGAAATTATACATTCACAAATGTCATATGAGAGATTGCTTAGTAACTGTTTTTTCTTAGTAATGTAAGAAAATGTGGTTAAAACTTTATAGATATCTATATTTATAATGCGCGCGTTTTGCAAAAAACCGTTAAAATCGTTGATAATATGTTGAAAACTATGTTTTTACACAAAATTATAATCATGTTATTTCAGTATGTAGTCAAAGTTTTAAATATTTTTTTGAAAGAAATGAAATAACTTAATTTTCATGCTTTAAATTTTTTTCCTAGATTTTGATATAAGTCAAAACTGTGTTTACTAAAAAAGTAAATTTCTATTTAAATTAGGAAGAGAATTAACTTTTATCCAACGAGTCAAAAATTTAGAGAGACATTATAGAGTTAAAACATTCATTACTATTTGTGATTTATATCATACCAAATTAGCAAAAATTTAATAGAAAAGATTTACAAAAAGGAGAAACATATATAAGTTTTTTTTTTTGTCAAAATATTAGCTTTCTTTATAAGATGATAATACAATGTACATTACTATCAAAATGTGTCACACACAAAATAGAATATATATGACGAAAAGAGAAAAGATATTTATAATAGCTGTCATTTTTTCATACCATATTTGCTTATTCAAAAGAAAGATTGACCAAAGGAAAACCATATATCAAATTAAGGCTGGGTTTTTGGGTATTCGGTTCAGTTTCGGGTAGAAATTATTCGTTTCTGGTTTTTCGGTTCCTAAATTCTTATATCCAATGAGTATTTTTTCAAATATTAGGTTTGGTTCTGGTTCTGTTCTTATAAGTTCTGGGTCAGTTTGGTTCTATATTAAAAGAACTGGAAAATACCCGAAATTTTTGGTTATAAATCGGTTCCGAATATTTCAGATCCGGAATACAAAAAAATACCCAAACTTTTCGGTGGATAGAAAATATTGACTTTAATGGATTTTTGTCAAATGGTATAACAATCTATTAAAAACTGACCATACATTTTGATGGATAGAAAATATTGACTTTAATGGAACATATTATAGGTTTAACGATTAATCTAGGGGAAATTCTCAAAAATATTACTTTGTCAAAATTGTTTCTCAAAAATATCACACACTCTTAATTATTCTACAATATCATAATAATATTTATGTTCCAAAAAACCATAAATTTAAAATAATTTTTAAACTTTAGATTAAAATCATAAACTCTAGTCCATTCAAAACTATACTCTAAACTTTAATTATTGAACCCACATTCAAATATTGAAAATTTAAACCCTTATAATATAATTTTATTTTTTGGTACAAAAACAATTTAGAGGTATTTTTAGAATAATTGATAGTGTATGATATTTTTGAATATATAATTTATTTCCATAGCATTTGTGAATTTAGTCTTATTTATATATATATTCTGGATGCTAAAATCCACAAAATTAATCTACGAAAAATTAGATGAGGAATTCTTAGAATTTCATTAATATGAGACAAACACAATACACATCGATATGAAAATAAATGTTTGTTTTGATTTTTCAATTTTTCTCAAGCTATATATGTATACAATCTCTATGTAAAAAGTGAAAAAGATCCTTCTCCTTTTGTCATCTTCCTCTATGTATATTGCTTACCTTTCTTTGAATACCTGCAGCGGCTTCCGGACTCCTCGTGCAGTTCCAATATTCGCGCTGCAACTTCGGATATCTCGGGCGGTTCCGATAATCGCTCTACGACTTCCGAATATCTCATAGCGGTTGCGACTTAGTCCATTCTTGTTCTAGTTGTGTCTTTTTCCACTTGCGTAGTATCGAGTATTGAGTGCTCATGCACTCTTCAAATGTACTCAGGTCGAATATCTTCCTCGGGTCTTTTAGGTACTTAGGACTCTGCGTCATAACTACATAAATAAGACGAAATCTTTTTGACGGGTTTTTGACACCAACAGATTATCCCCCAGGTGTTCCAGCAAGTTTGGCGACTTGGGTGACCTTCAAATATATGGATGGTGACTTCTCCTCAATATTTCGGATTGATGGTTCCTTCGAATGTGAATATATGCCCGGAGCGGTCGTTGTTGCGAAAAATGAATACTCTGCACTTTTATCGGTTTTGGATGTTTAAGATGTGAATCTTTTTCAGGATCGTTTGAATGATTTGTCTTTTATTCATGTTGGTTTTCTTAGTGTTTGTTCGTTCGTTACATTCAGTTGTTTTGTAACCGGTAATAAGATTTGTACATTTTTATGCTTGCTTCAGCTGGTGAAGAAAGGCGAGAAAGTGGAAAGGAGAGAAGAGTGAGACGGCTGTATTGGACATATACACAAAAAGTTATAGTGTATTTTGTATTATAGTTAACATGCATATAAATCTTTTAAAATATAGAAAGTCAAATATTTGGATTTAAACTTATCTTTATTCTATTAGATTTAGTAATTATATTTGACATCTTAAAATAGATGGTTTAAGTGATCAATAAAATCAAATTATTTCAGAATATTAGATCTACATGGTATCAGAACCTTCGATTCTTGTGAATCGAAGTTAAAAAAAAAGAAACTTAACTGTAATATAATATACACTATATTTTTTTTATGTATATCTCTAATAGGCTATAAAAAAAAAAAAAAATTCTAAGTGTTAAGTAAATGAAAACCCTAGCAAGATAGGGAGAAAAGATAAATGGAGAGAGGTAACCAATTTTATTGAGACAAAAATAAAAGAATTTTACATAGGCAGAAAAGATTTGTATGTTTTTTTATTGAACTAATTAGGTTGTTGTAACAATCTTAATCAAGGGTGATGAGAGTAATTTTTTCATTTGCTAATTTTCCAAAAAGAAAAAAAGCAGTAGAAGGATTTAACTGCATTCCTCAAATTTTCTTCCCACTATTAACAACTCAAACTATTTTAATGGGATTGTCTACCATACAAGATTATGAGATGTTACGATATGATAAATCTATAGGGTTAATTTAGATATATCACATCTAATTGTGAAAGATTCATGTAAATCTAAGTAGATTTCTATATCTCAAGACCGAAATCTTGTGTATATTAATATAGATTGCAACATGAGTTTATAAAACTGAATATAAATGAGACATTATTCACATGGTATCAGAGCTCTGTGGTTCATTAGTTTCTAAATAAGAAAATCTTAATTAGATCATAATTGTTTTTTTAATTTAAATGATATCTTATTGAAATTCTTGTTTTTTTTGTTCTAACCTCATGTTATTATTATTCCTTTCTAATTTTTTTCTTTGTATTTTATTTCTAAGATTACTAATATTATCCAATTATTCCAATTAATATTTGAAATGAATATTTTAATAGAATTTTGTGGAATTATTCTAATTTTAAATCTACAAAGTAGACTTAGAATCTTTTACCGTTGAACATTATAGGATTCTAAGTTTCAATAATAACTGGAAAAAAAATTCATGGAAGTAAAAGAAAATCAACTGTTTGACTATTTCTTCCAATTTAAGACAAAGATGAGAAAAGGAAGAACATAGATATGTTATATAATATATAACCGTATTGAATTGCAAATACAAAAATTATAGAAGCTTTGTTGATTAGGCTAAATCAATATGGATGAGGCTAAAAAATGAAAGAAGATACCAAAGAAATAAAATAAGTATCTATATGTAATGAATTTTAAGGTTTCGGCATAAGAAAAAATGAAAAGACATTATAATTAGATCCTAATCTCAAAGTAATGGTAGATGCTACAGACTTAATTGGATTGAGCCTTGGTATGGAAACTTACTAAGTGAGAACTTTCAAATTCAGAGAAACCTTGGAATTGACAATGGGCAATCCTGAGCCAAATCCTGGTTTCCGTAAACAAACTAGCGTTTAGAAAGCGCGAAAAAATGGATAGGTGCAGAGACTCAATGGAAGTTTTTCTAACAAGTGGAGTTCACTACCTTGTGTTGATCAAATGATTCACTTCATAGTCTGATAGATCCTCTGTGGAAGTTATTAATCGGACGAGAAAAAGATAGAGTCCCATTCTACATGTCAATACTGACAACAATGAAATTTATAGTAAGAAGAAAATCAGTTGACTTTTAAAATCGTGAGGGTTCAAGTCCCTCTATCCCCAACTCTACTCCCCAAAAAAGTCTGTTTGACATCTTACCTTTTGTTTTTTTAGTTATTCAAGAATTCATTATCTTTTTTCATTCATCCTACGCTTTTACAAACTAGAATTTCTTTTCTTATTATATAAAAGTTTTGTGGGAGCTATCATACACATACAAATGAGAAAGAAATATTGATTTGAATTACTTAGAATCTATATAATTTTCATTTTAAAACTTATAAAGTCTTCTTTTCGAAGATCTAAGAAATTCTCGGTCCAAAGCCTTTTTCATTTACTAATTTTGCGTTTCTTTTCATTGACATAGACCTAAGTCCTATAGTAAAATGAGGATGATACTTCGGATGATACTTCNTGGTAATAGCCAGGATAGCTCAGTTGGTAGAGCAGAGGACTGAAAATCCTCATGTCACCAGTTCATATCTGGTTCTTGGCAGAGGGTTGATTAATTTTGATCAGTTTTGATTCTTCAGATGAAACGTATCTTTAGTAAAAAAAATGCAATCATCTTTTATCCCCCTCTCTTTTTTTGTTATTGTTGTGGATTCATATGTTCAAAAAGAATGCATAATACTTTATACATAATACATATATAAAGGAAAAGTTAAATGAATTCTGTTTGAAAGAATCAAACAAGTTAAAAAAAAACAAACACTCTCTCTATAGTATCTATAGTGGAAGGGCATAAATATCCTAAGATTCATTAGATACAATAGAAATACAAATGTATCCCCTAATTTATTTCTTTTCGATCATATTTATTCATTCCCAGTAGTGATGTAACTAAAGTTGACTAAGTTATGTGCACGATACAAATGTCATAATGCATAACTCTTTTTTTAGTTCATCCTAGTGTGGCTGTTTGGATCTCTTTCAGAGGAAGCTCTCAGGTAAGTTTATGTGTTATTATCTTCTCATAATGTGTGCTTAGGTCTGGATAAAAATAATATAATAGAGTCTATGCTACTAGAAAGTTGGATTTACATAGGAAGTTGCAATCTGCACAAAACTGCAGAAAACCATGGATGAGTATTTAACAAAAATCAAAATAGTGTGTGTGTGACCAACTTGACTCAATAGGGTCTTTTGTCTTTGAACAATAAATGATCTATGGAGCTCTAAATGGTCTTGGAAAAGAGTATGAGTCCATTGTCACTGTCATAGAGAACTCTGTAGATAACTATTCAGTCCCAGCTTTGAAGATGTTGTGATCTATTGGGATCTAGATAATATTCATTGTGATCTATGGAAACCTTCACCTGTTATTTTTTAAGACAAGGATTTTGGTTTTATGTTATATTCATCGATAATTTTTCAAGGTTCACATTGTTTTATCCCCTCAAATGCAAAAATGACCTACAATACATTTATTCAGTTTCAAAAGATGGTTGAGCTTCAGTTACTGACTATAGTTATCACTTTTTAGTGTGATGGAGGTGGTAAATTCACCAGTACAAAATTCATGTCTCATTTAGCCAACAATGAAATCAAATAACTTATCAATTATCCATATACTCCATAGGAAAGTGGTCTTGCTGAGAGAACGTATATACACATTAATGAGCTTAGTTTGTCAATGATGTATCACAACAAAGTTCCCCATTTTCTGTGGGTTGAAGCCTTCTTTACAACTGTCTTTCTGAGCAATCTGATTCCGTCATCTGTTACTGACAACAACAAAAGTCCACATGAATCTCTGTATGGTAAATCACCTATCTATAGTACATTAAAAGTATTTGGTTGTGGCTGTTACCCTTATCTACGACCTTATGCATCACATAAGTTTGATCCCAAATCTTTACTTTGTGTCTTCTTGAGATACAACACAAAGTATAAAGACTATCGCTGCTTTCACCCACCATCTGGCAAAGTCTATATAAGTAGACATGTTTTGCTTGTTGAATGAAAATATCCCTATACTGCTACGTATCAACATTTGTATTCTTCTTCAACTAGTCCACTTCTTTTCGCCTGGCTATCAGCTCCTGCCTATGTCGTTCATTCATAAAACTCTAATATTGAGGATCCCTCTACTCTTATTCCAATTCATGTTCAACCAGAATCAATTGAATATGGCACTATTGAAGACAACATAGTTGATTCAGACTTTGATCATCCAACTCCTGAGCCTTCAGAGTCAGTTTTAGAATCAAATACATAACCAGTTTATGAATCAGTATCAGAAGATGTTTCAGTCACAGAACCACCATTGTTTTATGCTGATAATTTTCTTGAATTAAAACATATTCTTCTTCAATTGCAGGTTCTACTCATCAAATAGTTACACGGGCTAAATCATGTTGAAACCTTCAGTCTAGTAGTAAGGAAAACTACTATAAAACTTATTCTTCATGTGGCTATAACACAGAGATGGAAATTATAACAACTCGAAGTAAAGAATGTGTTTCTTCATGGAGACTTACATGAAATAGTCTACATTAATCAACCTCTAGGTTTTGCAGATTCGAGCAGACCTGATTACATCTGCAAATCCAAAAAGGCTATCTATGGTATAAAGCAAGATCCTCGTGCTCCTTTTTACTATCATTTGGCTTCACTTGCAGCATTCGAGATCCATCACTCTTCATTTACATCAAAGGAAAGAATGTGATGTATATTCTGATATACGTTGATGATATAATACTCACTGGACACAATGACCTTCTTCTACAACAACTTCTTACATCCCTCAACTCAAAGTTCAGAATTAAAGATTTGAGTTCTTTGCATTACTTTCTTGGCATTTAAGCTCCTACTCATCCTTATAGTTTTTTTAAAATCAAGGGAAGTATGACACTGGTTTGTTGATCAATACAAGAATGAGAGACTGTGCACCAATAGCAACCCCACTACTTTTAAAGCTTGACAAATTAACTGGTGAGCATACCCTTTTTCCATATCCCACCTATTTTCAAGTTTAGCAGGCAAGCTTCAATATCTCAAAATTAATTTTGTGTGCCAGAAAATGCACTCACCAACTGTCTCTAATTTCTATATCGTCAAGAGGATTCTATGTTACCTCAAACGAACACTGTCAATGGGAATTACTTTGTCTGCATCTACCAATTATGTCCTTCTATGTTACAGTGACAACGCCTAGGCTGCCTGTAAAGGTAATCGACGTTCAACATGTGGTTTTTGTTCATTAACATTGTGTCCTGGTCCGCAAAATGACATCTGACAGTCTCCAAATCATCAACTGAAGAAAAGTACTGCACACTGTTAATTACTGCTTCTGAGATTACTTGGATTGTTTCTCTATTACAGGAACTTGGTCTCAAGAAAATCATTGTTCTTGAACTCATGTGTGACACGTTATCAGCTGTCTACCTCTATGTAAATCATGTTCTTCATTCACGGCCAAAACATTTTGAAGTGGATTTCCACTATGTTAGGGAAAAAGTGGCATTCGGTGAAATAATTGTCAAACACATCTCTCCTCAACATCAACTGGCCGATCTATTTACTAAGTTTTTTCCACAAGCTTCATTCAGTTAACTGCGTTTTGAAACTGGGAGTCGTTAATCCACCCGACTTCAACTTGAGGGGGTGTATTAGCTCAAACACTCTATTTGTTATAGAAGATTCTAAAATTTATTCACAAGACACTGTTGGGCCAAAGAAAAAAGCCCAAATCAACTCAACACCAATCAAAGCCCATCTTACTTCATCATTACCGATTTCAAGTCATAGATAGACACCAACGGATGTAAAGTCACAGAGAAGGCGTGATGGTTGTACGAATGGCACAACTCATCAAATCTCTCAGAAAAACCGTTTTCATATTCTTGGGCTGAGCGAAATCACGTGCAGCTAAACACCTGTTCATTTTCTATTGATTGTATCATGCTATAAGAATAACAATTTGTTATGAAATTCAATGAAATAAGTATTATTCAGCTAAAAGCTTTCTCATGACTCTCTCATTCAAGTATCAACATAGACCAATTAGCTCAACAAAATCTGAAAATTTTGAGACATAACAAGGCCTATAGATTAGGCTTGACATCTGCTAAGTTGTTAATTTAACACCAACGCCATTAGAGGTGAATAAGAGAATGATTTGTCTTCGGATGTTAACTAGTAAAATAAATAGCATATAGCCACCAAATTATCTGTGGCTTTCACAAATATTTTGTGGCTATATGCTAAAGTAGCCACGTATAGATACAAAAAAATCTGTGTCTATATGATCGTTTCGTGACTTTTCGTGACAAATAACAAATACAATGAGACCCTGTCTGGCTTCTCCAGACCTCCGCCTCACCTCTTCCTTCATCGCAGCTCCGTCAGAGATATAACGAAACTCTGTCTGGCTTCCGTTGTGGCAGCTCCGTTTTTATCCTCTACCGCAGCTCTGTCTTTGGCGGCTCTATCTCCGTCATTTACGCGGCTTTCTCTCTGCCTCCATCGCGGTGTCGTGTCTGTTTCCATCTCGGCTCTCTCTCCATTCTGTCGTGGCTACGTTTCAACACAACAAGAACATATCTAAGTTTCAAAAATAATATATCTAAGAGGTAATGAGAATAGTTCTAAATTTCTTCTTGTTTAATCAACAAATGTGAAAAGAGAGAACTTACAAAATATGTTTAATCAACAAATGTGAACAAAGAGAACTTACAAAAGAATTAAGAACACTAGCAGAGGTTGCTGAACACTTCAGCTGGCGAAGAAAGGGGAGAAAGTGGAAAGGAAAGAGAAGAGTGAGGCGGCTGTATTGGAGATATAAAGAATAAATTATAGTGTATATTATATTATAGTTAAGGTGCATAGATATTTTTTAGAATATAGGAAGTCGAAGATTTGTATTTAAACTTATCTTTATTCTATTATATTTAGAAATTATATTTGACATCTTTAAATAGATGGTTCAAGTGATTAATAAAATCAATTTATTTCAGAATATTAGATCTACATGGTATGAGAGCCTTCAATTCTTGTGGATCGAAGTTAAAAACAGAAACTTAACTGTAATATAAAATATACTATATCTTTTTATGTATATCTCCAATAAACTGTAATTTTTTTGTTCTAAGTGTTAAGTAAATGAAAACCCTAGCAAGATAGGCAGAAAAGATAAATGGAGAGAGGAACCCAATTTTTTTAGACTAAAATAAAAGAAATTTACATAGACGGAAAAGATTTGTATGCTTTTTTTATTGAACTAATTAGGTTATTGTAATAATCTTAACCAAGGATGATGAGAGTAAATTTTCATTTGCTAATTTTCACAAAAGGAAAACAAAACAGAAGTTGAAGGATTTAACTGCCTTCCTCAAATTTTCTTCCCACTATTAACAACTCTAGCTCTTTTAGTGGCATTGTCTACCATACAAGATTATGAGATCGTTACGAGATGATTAATCTTTTTTTTTAAACAACAAATTTTATTTCATCAACATAAATTATCTACATCAGCAATCAGAGTAGACAGTAAAAAGTCAGGACAATGATGAAAAACTAGTGAATCTTCAGAAGCAGATAACGAGATGATTAATCTATAGGGTTAATTTAGATGTATCACATCTAAATGTGAAAGATTCATTTAAATCTAAATTGATTTCTATATCTTAAGAACTAAATCTTGTGTATATATTAATATAGATTGCAACATGAGTTTATAAAACTGAATATAATGAAACAATGTTCAATGGTGTCAGCTCTGCGATTTATTTTCATTTATCTTCTCAAGTTTTCCATACACATCAAATGTGTTCCAAACTTCATCAGATATATAAATGTACTAACATATATGTTATAACCTATGTTAAAGAGACAAAGAAAAGACGATAAAATCGTAAAATTTAGTGTGATTCTTTAAATCGATCAGTTACATCTACAAATCCACAAGAGATTTTTTTTATTAATAAATCCAAAATTTAGAAATGCAAGTCAACGTACACAAACAAGAACTTAAAAAGAGAGATAAACTCTAATTTTAAATGTGAACTGATAAATTTAGCAGACTTATTACTCATGGACTATTGACAGATTTTTCCGTCAATCCAAGCATGTTTTCTTGTAGTCGACCCATAACAGAATATTGTATATATAGTAGACTTCTAACTAGAAAGAAGCAAAATGCAATGACGTAGAGAGAAGAGACATAAGAAGTCCTAGACTTTGCCAAAGCAAGAAACAAAATTAAAAATATAGTGAAACTAGTTTTTCATCCCTGACTCAGCAATGTCTCTCGAACATAACAAACAACAGAACAAGACACTCAAAGAAACCAAGCCAAATCCAAACATACCAACAAAAGATCCACACTTAATCACCATATCAATAACACTTTCCACTAGAAAATGTCAAAAAATGCTTTAGTCAAGCATTATATAGAGTAATCTTTAAAATCTTCGAAGCTCTCTTGAAATTCTTCTGAACCTTTGCAGATCCAACCATAACCAACATCTTTTAATTAGGGGTCAATCCTTTTGCTTCATAAAGATGAGCCTTTCCATCACAAGTCTCATTCGAATTAGGTATTGCGGCACATGTAACTCATTGGAGCCACCACGAAAGTTCTTTACTACAACAACTTTTAGTGTTTTCTTCAAACACTATAAGTTATGTCAGCAAGCCAATATGTTTGTGGATCCACCAATGGCAATCCTTTGAAATTGCACGGTCCGATTAAAACACAACATTTGGTGATGAAAACAAATATGCACGAAAGTCACTTCATGGGAATTAGGATATTTCTCAATAGCTGTCTCGAATTGGAATCTCTCTCATTAGATATGATAACTACTAGGCGTGAAGTGGTAAATTCTATATATATACTCTCTCCATTTCTATAATAAATACGGTTGAATATATTTTATGCGAGTAATCTTGAAGTTCATGTATATTATTATAATATAATGTAAGTCTACGTCTTGTGACTTCACTTGGATTATAATGCAGAAATGTCCTTCTTGATCCTTGTAGAACGATTCAGATTGTTACGCCCAAATATTATATCATATGGATACAAAGGAAAATTAATCACCTCAAATTTCTCTTCAGTATCAACTGAGAGGATTTCATCATGTTTATACTTAGGAACTAGCCAAGATATCTCCTCCCCAACATATACATATGTCAACCTAAACAGAGAAAAACAAACATGCTTCAGAATAGGAGGAACATGGCCAACATTTTTCCATGAACCAGTGCTCGAAGAATACACTTCACATTCACATTCACATATATATTCGTGTCAAAGATTTATATATAATGCCACCTTTTCTACATGAATTGTCATCCTAGAGAAGAATATGCTGAAAACATTGTAGTCACTTATGTCAGAGGCATACGCTCCCCCAACAATTGGCTCAACCTCATATGAGGGTCTACCTTTGGGAAGAAGGAGAGACTCCCCAGTACAAGGGTTAAATATCCATATCATTTCCACCGAATCACTTTGGTTTCTTCCAGCGAGATTAATTATATTGAGTCCGATTGGTTCGAAACGTCCACGTCTCACCAAATATAATTTCATTCTTGCATCCATACAAGGAAATGATATGTACATTGGAGACTCTCCTTCTTCCCAAAGGTAGACTCTCCTTCATTTCCTTGTATGGATGCTTGAATGAAATCATATTTGATGAGACCCGGGAGTTTTGAACCAATCAGACTCAATACAATTAATCTCGTCGGAAGAAACCAAAGTAATTCGATGGAAATGGTATCATCCTTCAACAGACTGATCTGTTGTACCAGTCAAGTCAGAGTAAAAAAAGCTTACTTAATATGGTGATATGGATATGCAATCCTTGTATTGGGGAGACTCTCCTTATTCCCAAAGGTTGACCCTCATATGAGGTTGAGCCGATTGTTAGAGTAGCGTATGCCTCTGACATAAGAGACTACAAAGTTTTCAGCATACTCTGCTCTAGGATGACAATTCATGTAGTAAGGGTGGCATTAGATATAAATCTTCGACACGAATTTATTTGTGAATGTGAATTTGAAGTGTGTTCGTCGAGCACTGGTTCAACGAAAAATATCAGCCATGTTCCTCATATTCTGTCGCGTGCTTGTTTTTCTCCGTTTAGGTTGAAAAGTGTATGTATATGGGAGAAGATACTCTGGCTAGTTCCTCAGTATAAACATGATGAAGTCCTCTCCGTTGATATGGGATGGAGATTTGAGGTTATAAATTTGCCTCTGCATCCAGATGATATAATATTTGGGCGTGACTATCTGAATCGTTCTACAAGGATCCAGATGGACATTTCTGCTTTATAATCCAAGTAAAGTCACAAGACCTAGCCTTATATTATATTATAATAATATACATGAACTTCAAGTTTACTCGCATAAAATATATTTAAACGTATTTATTATAAAACAGAGAGAGTATATATATATATATATATATATATATAACACTTACCACTTCACGCCTAGTAGTTACTATATCGAATATCGAATGTGAGAGATTCCAATTCCGGACAGCTACTGAGAAATATTCTAATTCCCATGAAGTCACCTTCGTACATATTTGTTTTCATTACCAAATATTGCTAAGACACAACACTCAAGTAGTCCATTAAAAGAATATTTGTTCTTCAAAGTTGAAATATTTGAAAAAAATAAGGCTCTAATTAAAATTACCTTACTACTTATATAAACTATACATATTTAACCTTATATGAAATAAATGGTAACCGAAAATTCAATGAGACAAAACACTAATATATAGAGTATATGAGTCAATTTATTTATTCCAAATACTTTTAGTTAATTAGGAGCTCATAATGCTAAAAGTATATATCTAATATATATCCCAATAATATTATGATTTTTTTGCTAACTAGTAGGAATCGAGACCAAGTTCATATTCTATTCTTAGCCCTAAGATTAGCCTTTGCTAGTAATTTATGAAATTCATGATTGAACGGTATGGGCAATAAATAATTGAAAAGTATGAAAAATTCATGGCTGAAGATTACGTAAAGCAGTTATACTAGAAGAACAACATGCGATTAAAGGGGAAGATCTGGAAGAAGGATAAACCATGAAGATATTATCAAAGGAAGCATCTAACAAGAAGATATCGAAGTAGAGAGGATCTCTCGAAGATATTGTTGTTCGGATGAGAATTGTTGTAAACAAATTAGGGTTTGGGGTAGCAAGTATATAAAGGGTCTAAAGTGATTAGTGGATACTAACACTTTATAACTTTTACTTGTCTTAGTTAAGAGCGGCAGTCAATCGGGAAGTTGTTCTTGTCGTGAGTGTTCTAGACCTTGAGTAAGTGAGTTGTAAAACGGGTAGGCTTAGGAAAGGGCTGTTTATTTTATTAAACATTTGAGGTGACAATCAAGGTGTGCCTTGGATTGTGTAAAACCTGTTTGGATTAACTTTTGTAAGAAAAATTAAGCAAACTTTGTTTAATAAAGAGTGGTTATTTGTGTTAAAACAAATTGTTGAGTGATTTACTATTCTCTATACACTAACAATTGGTATCAGAGCCTATCACCGACTAAAAGGAACTTACTTGTCCTATAAACAAGTGAGATCTTGAGGCAAGTATGGAGAACACTTAACATTTCGTAATGATGAACAAGCCGCTGTTGTTGGATTCTTATAATTATGGATACTGGAAGGTTCAAATGGCTCAGGTCATTCAAAACATTGATATGGATGCCTGGATAGCTATAGTGGATGGCTGGGATCCACCTAAAAGTCCAAATGAGAAGGGAGAGATGGTTGTAAGACCAATGAATGAATGGACAAGTCAAGAGAAGAATGCTGCCAAGGCCAATTCTCAAGCGCTGACAAAGATCTTTACATCTCTACCAATTGATGACTTCACCAGAGTACAAGGATGTAAAAGAGCAAAAGATGCGTGGGATATTCTCAAGACATCTTATGAAGGTACCAGCAATGTCAAACGTACCAGAATAGATTTGCCAGCTACTGAATTCGAGACATTGACTATGGGGGAACATGAGACTGTTAATCAGTTCAGTAGAAAGTGGAGCGCTATAGCTCACGAAGCCTTGGTATTGGGAAAAACTTACAAGGACAAGAAGCTGGTTAAG
>OVBE01007300.1:0-18658 GCA_900406425.1 Iberis pinnata
GTCTAAGGATCTAGCATGCTCTGATACCAACTTGTGACGCCCCATCCTGGACACTAATTCCAAAACGGCCATCACACGCCGAATCACTAAGTGCTTCCGGCCAGACCAGTTCGTTTTAATGCCTTAGCCGTTTTTAAGTCATTTTCATATGAGGTTTAATTCGTAAATTCGATTTAAGCCTTTAAAAGTTAGAGTTAATTTAATATGCGGCCAGGAAGCCTCATGCTAAGCCAAATCCTTCCCGCGATCCCATTTACTACGTGAAAGTCACGAAACAATTAAGTAATCCAACCGGTTACTTAGTGCGTTATTTATGCTTTCAGTCCGATCTATATGCACGTTTTAACCCATTTAACCCGTCAATTCATAAGTTAATTTTCAGTTTACTATGTTCGGAATTCGGCCATGATTCCTTCAACTCGGTCTGGCTTGGATCGGATTTCCTAATCTCCCCAAGCCATGTTTCGAACAATCTAGGACTTAGGCTAGAATCCGCAACAATTATTCGGTTGGGTGATTTTCCCTTAAGGCATAGCCGAACTGATCTTGATTCTGGTGAATCACCGCGGTTCAAGCCAATCAGTCTCGGCTATGGGCCTTAGTGTCGGATTCTGAGAATAATGGACAAGGCATAAATTCGGTTCGGATTCAGCCACTTCACCGGCACTATCCCATCTGGACTTAGCCTAAGAATTTTACGCACCTTTGCTTTCGAAGACCGGTTTACCAAACTGATCTTCAAAACATTCCCAACTTTGGCTCGGATCACTCAAATTTCGGAATTTTCTATCTAAGTGTGGTGCAAAAAATGATCCCTTGGCGCTCTATTTATAGAGTTGGCCAGTAAACGCTTTAAACTGCCAAGCCAAACTAGCGCCCCTTCGAACATGCACGTTTGGCCGAACGGGTGCGAGTTGAGCATAACTGCCCAACCGCCCAACCGTCCAGCTCAGTCCAACTGCTCAGCTAGTGTCCTGTCCACTTAGCTGGCCAAGTTGGCCGACACTTAGCTCGAGCTGACTGAGCTAACTTGAGCTTGGCCCGAGCTGTCCTGAGCTGAACTTAGCTGGCTCAGCTACGTTAGCTCGATTCTTCATTTTGTCCGAGCTGATTCCGAGCTTTTGAGCTTCCCAACGACTTGGCCTAAGTCTTTCCATATTTTTACTTAGCCTTTCGGACCTTCCTGGTCTAAAGGCTAAGTTCCCATTCGGATTCCCCCTTTGTCCGCGTTCCTTTTAAGGAAACTAAGTTCCCTCGTCCCATTTCCCATAGCCAAGTTGCGGATCCTACTTGGCCATGGTTCGTCCCGCGAACTAGTGAAGTTTGGGGACTTGACAGAATCTCTGAAGATTCAGGAACAAGAAGAGTCCAAGAAGGAGTCAGGGAAACCTAAAGATGAGTCAACAGGAGATGGTTCAGAAAAACCTTCAGATTCTTAAGTAAAAACCACAGAGAAGGAGCTTGAAATAGCTGAGAAGCAAAGGAAGGTACGTAGCACAATTATCTTGAGTGTCACTGATCAAGTTCTTAGAAAAATTATCAAAGAACCAACAGCCTGTGGAATGCTGAGTGTATTAGATGCAATTTACATGTCCAAGTCACGGCCAAATAGAATCAAATTAAAGCAAAAACTATATGGCTTTAGAATGAGTGAGGCTATCTCTATTGAGCAGAACCTTGATGAATTCTTAAGGATAATCACATATTTTGGAAATGTAAAAGTTACAGTTACAAATGAAGATATGGCAATCTTGTTGATGATGTCACTACCTAAGCAGTTTGATCATTTGAGAGAACTTTGAAGTATGGGAATGTTGCTCTTACATTTAATGAAGTGGTTAATGCTATAAATTCAAAACAGCTTGAATTGGGACCAAGTATTAAGAATGTGAAAACAACATCAGAAGGATTATATGTTAATAATGCTCAAAAAGGAAAACAAAAGAACAAAGATTCAAACAACAAGGGCAAAGGTAAGGCAAAGGACAAACTCAAACCAAAAAGGGGACTAGCCTGTTGGACATGTGGTGAAGAAGGACATTTCAAACGAAATTGTCCAAAGAGAGCATCTCAAAATAACTCAGGAAAGAAAGTCACAGGTGAATCATATGCAGTCACATGTGTAGAGTTTATAGAGTCTCTAATAATTTCAGAGGTGAACCTTACAGAAAATGTGAATTTCAATGAAATTTGGATACTAGATACAGCTTGTACTGATCGCATGACAAACAGGAATGAGTGGTTCATAGAAATGAAGGAGTATGATGCAGGTACAGTGAGAATGGCAAATGAAAGTCTGTCAGCTGTAAAAGGCATTGGAAAGATTTAGTTGAAGGATACTGATGGAAGTTTAGTATCAGTTCATGGGGTTAGATATGTACTAGAGTTTAGCAGAAATTTGTTGTCTTTGGGAACTCTGGAAAGTCAAGGGTGTTCATTCAGCTCAAAGAATGGGATCCTAATTGTTGAGAAAGATCTCAAAACAATTATGACAGCTAAAAGGAATGGCAAATTATACCATTTTGAAGGATACACACAAACTGGGGAATCCAATGCTGCATCTATCCAAACTGACTCAAGTCTTTGGCACTACAGATTGGGTCATCTCAGTAAAGGAAGTCTTGACACTTTGATAAGAAAAGGATACATCAAAAAACCAAAAGGTGTAAGCCTGAAGATGTGTGAGAGTTGCATATATGGCAAAGCTCACAGAATATCATTTGCTGAAGGGAAAAATTCAAGCAAGCAATGCTTGGAGTACATACACGCAGATCTGTGGGGGTCACGGAATATACTTGAATCACTCAGTAAGTGTCACTACTTCTTCAGTATAATAGATGACTACTCTAGAAAGGTGTGGGTCTATTTCTTTAAAACAAAGGATCAAGCTCTTGAGAAATTCATTGGCTGGAAACATCTTGTGGAAAATCAGTCAGGTCTTAGAGTTAAAAAGCTAAGAACAGATAATGGACTTGAGTTTTGTAACATAGAGTTTGACAAGTTTTGTAGTGATCAAGGAATAGCAAGGCATAAAACCATTCCCTACACTCCACAGTAAAATGGAGTTGTAGAAAGAATAAACAGAACAATACTCGAGAGGGTTAGGAGTATCCTAAGTGATTCAGGACTGCCAAAAGTGTTTTGGGCTGAAGTAGTCAATATAGCCGTGTATTTGATAAATCAACTTCCTGCCAAAGTGATTGGAGATCAAATGCCAAAGGAGGTGTGGTCAAAGACCACTCCAATCTATAGCCATCTGAAGTGTTTTGGGTGTGTATGTTACTTCCATACTAATGAAGGCAAGTTGCAACCAAGAGCTAAAAAGAGAATTTTCATTGGATACCCTACTGGAGTAAAATGATATAAAGTTTGGTCTCTGGATGACAAGAAGTGTATAGTTTAAAGAAATGTTATCTTCAATGAGCAAGAAAAAGTATAAGTCTTTACTAAAGGAACCAATTGAAACAAGGAAGAATACCGAGTTCCTTGATATTATCCTTGGCATCTCTGAAATTTCTGTTGGTAGTACAGGAGAGAACCAAGAGATAACAACTCAAAATGATCAATTTGATCTAGATACTGGAAACTATGAATCACGAGAAGAAGATGAGGGTGATCAGAACCTTATAGAACCAGAGCCCCAAAGTTATAGACTGACCATAGACCTGACAAGGAGAGAAATAAGACCACCAAGGAGATTTGAAGATTTTGTGAATCTAGCATGTGAAGTAGCTGAAGAAATTTCAGCAAATGAGCCATCACGCTTCAAATAAGCCATGAATGATGTCAATAAGGACATATGGAGAAAAGCAACAGATGATGAGATGGAGTCTCCGTAAAAAAACTTCACATGGGACTTAGTCAAATTGCTTAAGAACATAAAGGTAATTGGCTGCAAATGGATCTTCAAATTGAAACAGGGAATACCAGGAGCGGAAGAGCCTAGATACAAAGCTAGGCTGGTTGCAAAAGGCTTTGCTCAGAAAGAGGGCCTTGATTACAATGAAATATTCTCTTCTGTGGTCAAACATGTATCTATAAGATACTTAATGTCTATTGTGGTTAATGAAGACCTTGAGCTTGAGAAACTTGATGTAAAAACAGCATTCTTACATGGAGACTTGGAAGAACAGGTTTTTATGAATCAACCAGATTCAGAGTTCATGAGCGACATACCCTATTGCAATGCAGTTGGCAGCTTGATGTATGGAATGATTGGTACTAGACCATATCTTGCTTATCCAGTAGGCATGATCAGTAGATACATGAGAAAGCCTGTCAAAGTTCACTGGAATGCAGTCAAATGAGTACTCAGATATGTGAAGGGGTCAATTGAGACTTGCCTGCTGTTTAGTAAAGGTACAAATTTAAGAATATATGGGTTTTGTGATATTGATTTTGCAGCGGATTTAGATAAAAGAAGATCAATCTCAGGTTTCACTTTTGTTTATGGTACCTGTGCAATTAGCTGGAAATCAACATTACAGAGAGTTGTTGCATTGTCAACAACAAAATCTGAATACAATGCCTTAACAGAAGCATGTAAAAGAAGCAATGTGGTTAAGAGGTTTGAGTGAAGAGTTTGGCTACTTTCAAAAGTCAGTTCAGATCTTCTTCTGTGATTCTCAAAGTGCTCTACCACTAGCTAAGAACAATGTGCATCATGATAGACAAAGATGCAGTTTTTGAGGGATAAAGTTGTTGATGGTGAAGTGCAGATGTTAAAGGTGCATATATATGATAACCCTGCCGATATCTTTACCAAGGTTTTAGAAATCAGTAAGTTCAAGAACTTCTTGGGCTTATTGGGTGTTTCTTTTAACTAAAGATGAAACATGAATCGAGTTTTGGAAGTCATTAGGTGAAAGAATGAGAATCTGTCCCAAGGAGAAGTTTGTTGGAGTTTGGTACAAGATTGAAACAAATTTGGTAACAGGTTCATATTGGTTCAGATCCGGTTCAATTCAAGTGTAGCTGGTTTAGCTAAATTGAGTTGTGGTTAACCGAAGTTAAGTGATACGTTGTCGGATTGAGTGAAAGGTTGTTACTCTGTTACAACTGAGAAAACAAATTATGTTTTGACCGTTGCAGGGGAATCTAATTGAAGCAGAGTTATAAAGCTTGAGCTCAAGATTCGATGCGAGGCTGCGGATTTGAGCTGGGTTAATGGTGAGTGAATCATTGGCTTGAGAGGTGTGAGAAATTGGGAAACACTTTGGGTTATTTTCGGGTGAGAGAGTGATCTTGTAGAGTGTGATTTTTTGGTGAGATTTGATCTCAAATTCCGGCGAATTGTATAATGTTTCTTTCACTAGTGAATTCGGAGGAAGATCTCGGCCAGATATAGGTTTCGAATTGAAGCCGAACTGGATAAATCTTGTGTGTTCTTTATTGTTTTTCATTCTCTTTGATTTCACTAAAGTTCGAAGTATAGAACATTGTTTAGGCTAATCAATTAGTCTAAGGTAGGTTGCATCATAGGTGATTCAAAGGGGACTTAGTTACAAGATCTTAATTTTTTATGAGTCATAATTTACACACCTCCCAATTTATATAATAAGATTTCATCACGACTTTTGAATTTTTACTCTTATTTGCCGCAAATTTATTGCCCTACTAATAATGATTAACTCTAAAAAGTGAAATAATATAATACATAATTTATAATACGTTCAACTCTTTAGTTTTGAGTCTTATTGCGCAAGTTATAACTATTTATACTATTTTGGGTAAATGTAACTATTTCTACTTTTTTGTTATAAAATGTCAATATATTCAAGAAAAAGATTGTTTTTTTTTTCTTTTTTTTTTTTTTTTTTTTTTTAAANTTTTTTTACAAGGGTCATTAACGTTAAGCAAATTTTAGACCCAAAAAATAAAAGGTCTAAAAACTAAGATAACGAAATTTCAATTTCTAATCTAGCTGTCGTTTGTGAATCAAAGAGAGAGAGGAGATTCTAGAGAAATTGCCTATGAATTCGAGCAAAAAATATATTTTTGATCCCCCTAACTATGTGTTTAAGTGTTCCTCTTGCATCCCTTCCATTCCCATTGTTATAAATTTTGAAGTTTCGCTCTTGCCATAATTCTTATATTATGTTTTGCACAACATTTAGAAGAAGCTTTTCTTTTTTGACATCCTTCCCTGCAGCAAGTCTATAATGTTGTTCGATGATATCAACCGATAAGTTTTGCTTACCCAATCTTCTTAGTATAGCTTCCCAAATGATATATTGTATCCTCAATATCATTGCATAATCCACATAATTGAGATGTGTTGATCCCCCACGAGACAAATTGGGATTTCAAGGGCAATCTATCGAGATGAGCCACTCAAAAAGTGAAGTTTTGTTTCGCGATTGAGCATTAAAACCATACATTTTTAGCCCAAATTTGTTTCGGGTGAGGCTGTCAAGGAGCATTCCATGTTTTAAAGCAGAGAAAGGATTATTTTCTAGTCCATTAGTGATCCATGTGAACATATCTGGCCAAAACTTTCCATTAGAGTAGATAGCGTAAGCACCCTCGATTTAAAAATTCTAGGAGAGGATTTCTTGGAAGCCTTTGTGTATTCAACGTCTGAGATATACAAGAAAATCCTTCGACCATATTTCTTTCCCTAGGAATATCTGTCATTAATAGACCTATGTCTCCCAAAACATTCCACATTGGTCCTTCTACATGCCTAAATCAAACCAGATACTTGCTGTTTTGCCATATCCTATTCTACAATGTAAATTTATGCTTTCTAAGCTTTGAATGTTAAAAAGCGATTTCCACGCCGCCGAGTCAGATGAACTTTGTTTTACGTCCCAAAAAAATTTCATGTTTATCTTTCTCGACTTTGTCTACGCCACCAAAACACTACAAGAAAAAATAGTATTGATAGCACTCCACGATTGCACGAATTATTAGAATGATATCGTAGACGTCGCGAGGGTTGCCAACATTTTTAATAGTGCATAATTATTACTATTAAGAGATTTTATGAAGCGGTATCTGATCCCGCGGAAACTTACTTATTATTTTGACGTTTCCTTATGAGGTATATTATTTATTCTTGATCCGTAAAAATATGAACCCTTGTCCACTCTATCTCAATTTGAAGTTCTTTTGTCATTTATAAAAATTTGTTTTTAAGATATTTTATCTTCTTGTTACTCTATTTTCTCTTTTTGTAAGGGTATATTATTTATTCTTTGGGTTAACATTATTCATACGGAGAGGTTTCACAAAAGGATAAAGTTCATATCTAAAGTTACAAGTAGTGCACAAAACTCTTCCTCCTTGTTTATTGTTGCAGCATTCAGGAAGCTTCGCCATAATCAAGTCCAAACACGAACTGCAATTTTTATGTGACAAATCCTCCATACACTGCACCATTGCATATAACTTCATCGTTCCAAGACTTTCGTCCCCTGCTGCATACCCATAGTCCTTGCTATGGCGATTCTTTTCCTTATTAGTGGCTTTCTCTTTCAGCTTATAGAGAAGTGCTTTCGTCTTTTTGTTAAACGATTCCTTATTACCGTTCACATCTTTCGTGTTATACAAATAAAAATAGTTCTTGCGATCAATCTCTTTAAACCTAAGGACCGAAGTAATCTCAAAAACACAATAGTCGTACCAGATTATTCTTCCTTTGTTTTTTGGACATCTCTTAAGGATCTGTCATAAATACATATATCACACATACCAAAATACGAGAACCATAGGTGATTTGAGATGTATAATATTGAAGTGACGTTTACCTCAGAAATAGCGGTGGAGAGGCAAGACTTGCATTGGGATGTCGAGATATCGACACGACACTGGATACGGGCATACACTGAATTGTGAGTATCACCAATCGCAACGCCGATGAAAGTTTTATTTGACAAACCTTCAGGTATCCCACTGATGATGTTGTTGAGGTTCTTCTCAAATTTACTTCCTGATTGGTATGTTCCTTGACTGTTGATGCATTGATGGTGTAGATACGCATTGGTTTCATTCACGGACAAAACAGTGTGTATAAAAAAGAGTTGTATGCCCACCACGGTCAATACAGAAACCAAAACACGGCGTTTCAAAACAAAAAATAAAGGAGTCATTTTTTATTAAGATATTTTATTTGGAAGGAACGTTTTTTCAATTACATCAATCGTCGAATAGTTGGGATGTTTATATAGGAGACCTGGTGTATCGGAATTTAATGAATGCTGATGATTTTTAATTATTATGATAGTTATTAGAAGGGTTGTATAGCTTCTTCTTTGTTTGTTACCTTTGATTGATGATATTAGCTTTTAGAGGATATGTTTTTAGTGTGTAACGAACAAGAGAGAGTTGGCGTTTAGACTTAGTATTTGCGGCGATAAAAAAGGGTGTGAGCCAGTTCTTTGTGTTTTGTGTGAGTTATAATAAGGTTCCAAATTTGTTTCATCTATAATTAGTATTTGATATATATACGACTCGGTGAGAGGTTGATATGTGGAAGGATGGAAACAAATATGATGGGTTTTTTTCATGTTCTCTTATATAGTTTAGTGGATAAATGTGAACGATTAGTCTAGACTATAACACTCTCGTTCCAGATTAGTATATTTACGTTTTGGTAGGTTGAAAGACCACAAAGATAATGGAAACATCTTTAATGCCTGTAGGGGTTGCTCAGTCTATTGATAATCAAAAGTTGAAAAGATACAAGGCTATAGGGAACCTTATATACTGGTTATTCAAATTATACCTAACTTTTAGGTCGATTGCAAATAGAAAGAAAAACTCTTTAATAGAACTTGCAAAAAAAAAAAAAAAAAAAATTATGAAACGTTTAAACCTCAGAACTAAAAAGTTTGCTAAAAATTCCCACAAAAAAAAAAGTTTGCTAAAAATAAACAAAATTTAAATAAAATACTGGAGACTTTATTGGGCTTATAATATGTTTTTTTTTTATAGTTTTAAGTACCACTAAGACAGTAAAAAATACATGTACAAACTACATAAATTTTAAATGCTTGGTTTTAGCTCGAGATATACGGTTTTGGAGCCGACGTGATCAATGATGATTCTTGTTCGTTCAACATTATATCTTTAATGAATTCTTCTTTACGTAGCTCAATGAGATCTAGAATGATGAGATCTTCAAGTGCTTCCACCTGCTTAGTGTTGGGCCAGAGTTTGACACCCTCTAGAAAATCCAATAATGATACTCAGAACCCTGGTGAAAAGCCCAAACCCGACATGAAAGATTCGACCCGATGAAGACACATGTACTCGTCACTGTTCATAATGTGACGGGACCTCGTCAGGTAAGGAGCAGTATAAATAGGGTGTCAGGAGAATTAGAGAGGAGGTCGGACAAAAAGAAAAAGGAGAAGACATATAGAGAGAAGGAAATCGCCGGTGTAGACGGAGTAGAATTCCGATTAATCGACATATCACCTCGACCATACACGTCTCGTCTATCGAAGTTGTAAACATATGGAGTAATACCTCGTCTATAGAGGATGCGAAATAGAAGTCCTATCAACATCATCTAATGCCGAAGTAAAAGAGTTAGTATCAAAAGCTATAGAATAATAGCCTCGTCTGTTCGACCTTTAGCATTTTTCATTTTAATAATATTAATATACACCTCGTCTAAACTTTTATTAAATTTACTGAGTCCAGAAAATAGTCATAGTGCGAGGACCGGTAAAACATTTGGCGCCGTCTGTGGGGAAAGAGAGAAAAGTAAAGGATCAAAACGAGGAACAATGGCCGATAACAACGAAGTTCTTCCCGACGATGTAGTTGAAGCACAATCTCAAGTAGAAGCTCGTCAAGCAGAAACCAATCGATTAATCATTCAACAACTCGACGATTAAACCAAAGAAGCAATTGAATTCCGAGCTAGGTTTGAAGCTGCATTCGCGGACGGAGAGCGAAAGGTGCGGCTAGACGCCCTTAATCAAACTCTCTTCGGTACACCTAGTACGACGGCGCAGCCAACTCCCACGGATGCGGGTGACATTATCGCCCAGGCCAGTCAAGATGAAATTATCTCCCTCAAGGCACATATACGCGAAATGAGTTCACAAGTACACCGAGCTATAAGTTTAGCCTCGAAAATCGAGCGTGTCGTCGAAGAAACTCAGCGTACTCCGTTCACTAGGAAAATAACCGATACCCAGCTCGGCCAAGTTACTAAAATTAAGCTCCCATTATATGAAGGCAACAGTGACCCAAGTCACCATCTGACTGCGTTTACGATAGCTATGGGAAGAACACGCTTTAGCCGGACCGAGAAGGATGCTGGGTACTGCCAGTTCTTTGTGGAGAACCTCGGTGGAGCATCGTTGACTTGGTTCTCACGCCTTCCGCCAAGTAGCATTGGTAATTTTCAGCAGTTGTCTACTGCCTTTCTAAAGCATTACTCGATCTTCATTGAGAAAAAGGCCTCGAAGGCGGATCTGTGGACGTTGGCTCAAGGATGTCGAGAGCCGTTACGAATCTTTATTGAAAGATTCAAGAAAATAGCTTCCCGGGTAACTATACATGATGAAGCAGCAATAGCAGCCTTGCGTAATTCTGTGTGGTATGAGTCACGTTTCCGGGAAGAGCTCGTCCTGAATCAGCCTCAGACATTAGAAGACGCCCTGCATCGCGCCAATTGTTTCATCGAGGCAGAAGAAGAGAAAGCTAAGATGACCAAGATACATGGTAAGGAACATCAGGGTCAAACGGACAAGGATGAATACATGGAACCACGTCAACATTATAGCAAGGCGTTTGAGAAGAAGAAAGACTTGATTCATTATGTTCATGGTCAAGGGAGTCAGGCGCATTCCTCGCCTAGGCGAACCGATGATAACCCAAAAGCCTTCTACGAGTTTCATGGAAGATCGGGGCACAACACTGATGAATGCAGACACCTAAAGAATATGGTTTTGAAACAGTACGGCCAACCAGTTCAAAAGCCAAACGTCCCATGGGCAGGGCAATGTGGGGGTTTCAAGCGAAACAGTACGAATGCTCGTTCCGACGTAGTCAAATGAAATAATTTCCAAAGACCCCCGATTGGTCCAGATATGGAACTGCCAAAGAGGGATAGGGAAGATGTAAACGACGAGGTCCAGCCCATACCACGTCGACGTATCAATGTAATAATGGGTGGACTATGCCATTGCAATGAATCTGTCAGGGCAATCAAGAAACTGGAACGCAGGGCGTCGGTATCAGTGGCTAGTACCTCGTCTGTTGGCGTAGACGAGGATTTGGTTAAGTTTACACAGGTAGACGCGTACGGTGTAGACGCTCCGCATAATGATTTTGTTGTCATTGAATTGATGTTTGAAGATTGCGAAGTGTCCAGGGTTTTGATAGATACAGGGAGCTTGGTGAACATTATTTTTAAGGAGACTCTCGCCAAGATGGAGATAGATAAGGCAAGGATAAAACCATCATCCCAAATACTCACATGTTTCAATGGTGAGACGGTCACCGCAACCGGAAGCATCAAACTCCCATTGAGCATTATGGGCGTAACTCGTATTGTCAAACTGTTGGTTGTTGACGAGCACCCAGTTTTTGATGCAATTCTGGGTACTCCGTGGTTGTTTATGATGAAGTTCGTGGTGTCTGTGTATCACCAATGTCTCAAGTTCCCAACTCCCAATGGAACAAAGACAATCAAGGGAAATCAACGAGCTGCACGTACTTTCTTTATAGCCGAGCAGAAAGCCCGCAAGAAGTCGGAAGCATAGCAATTACCGATAAAATTCGACGATTCACCAGGGCCATCGTCGACAACTAAGAACTGTGCTACATCCTTAGAGCCCGTCGACCAAATCTCCATTGATGATAATGATCCATCACGGCGCACTAACGTCGACCGTTATCTGGAAAAGGGTATCCGAGATGAACTTATCTTGTTTCTGAAAAGCAACGTAAGTACCTTTGCATGGACGATGTCCGACATGACAGGTATTGACCCGTCGATCATGTGTCATGAACTCAACGTTGACCCCACTATGAAACCTGTCAGGCAGAAACGCCGGAAGTTGGGGGTCGAACAAAACCAAGCGGTCAATGACGAGGTCGAAAAATTATTACAAGCCGGTTCTATAGTCGAGGTCAAATACCCTGAATGGATAGCCAACCCTGTAGTGGTCAAAAAGAAGAATGGGAAGTGGAGAGTTTGTATCGACTTCACTTATTTGAAAAAGGCATGTCCGAAACACAGCTTCCCACTTCCCCATATAGATCGTCTAGTCGAGGCGACAACAGGCAATGAACTACTTTCTTCCATGGACGCATTCTCTGGTTATAACCAGATTATGATGCACCCAGATGATCAAGACAAAACTGCCTTCATTACTGATCGCAACATATATTGTTATCGAGTAATGCCATTCGGATTAAAAAAAGCCGGAGCGACGTACCAACGGTTGGTTAACAAAATTTTCTCCTCTCAATTTTGGAAGACCATGGAAGTGTACATAGATGATATGCTTGTGAAAATCTCTTCGGCATCCAATCATGTATCACATTTACGGACCTGTTTTCAAATCCTTAATTTGTATGGGATGAAGCTCAATCCAGCGAAGTGTACGTTTGGTGTAAAATCTGGTGAGTTCCTTGGCTATGTCATGACCCAAAGAGGAATAGAAGCCAATCCTAAGCAAATCTCTGCTATTATCAACTTGCCATCCCCTTGGAATATAAGGGAAGTGCAGCAGATGACGGGTAGGGTTGCTGCCTTAAACAGGTTCATATCTCGATCGATGGAGCGGTGCTTTCCTTTTTATCAACTTCTCAAGGGAAATAGAACATTCAACTAGGATGAAAGATGTGAAGAGGCGTTCTCGAAGCTCAAGGAATATATCTCAACACCGCCTATCTTGGCTAAGCCCCTCGACGGGGAAACATTTTTGCTCTATATTTCTGTTTCAGCTGCATCCGTTAGTCGGGTTCTAGTGAGGGATGATCATAGTGAACAAAAACCCATATTCTACATTAGCAAGGTACTTGATGGGGCAGAGACAAGGTACTCGATGTTGTAAAGGCTAGCTTACGCAGTCATTGTTAGCGCGCGGAAACTCAGACCCTATTTTCAATCCCACTCAATCGCAATGATGACTACTCATCCATTGCGAGCCATCCTGCATAGTCCGTGTCAGTCCAGACGAATGGCAAAATGGGCTATTGAGCTTAGCGAGAACGATATCGAATTTTGTAGTCGGACTAGTATCAAGTCTCAAGCTCTCGCAGATTTTCTAGTCGAATTACCCCCCGAAATCTTTGTTCCCGAAGTAGCGGGAACCTGGAACCTATATGTTGATGGTTCGTCACGTTCAAACGGGTCCAGCGTTGGAATTCACCTCGAATCTCCAACGACGGAGGTCGCCAAAAAATCTATTAAGCTCAAGTTTGCTGCTTCAAACAATGAAGCTGAGTATGAAGCACTTCTCGCTGGACTCCGTCTAGCGAAAAGTATAGGGGCAAAGAAAATCTGCGTCTATTGTGATTCCCAACTCGTTGTCAGTCAGTGTAAGGGTTATTACAAAGCAAAGGATGAGCGAATGACATCTTACCTCCGCCTCGTCCAAGGTCTCATAAAAGGATTCGACGATGTCAAGTTTGTGAAAATTCCTAGAAGCAAAAACACCTCCGCGGATAACTTGGCAACTTTAGCTTCTGCTACGGTTAGTGGGTTAACGCGTTCGATACTAATCAAGGAGATCACAGTGCCAAGCATATCGCATTCGCAGGTGAACACGATAGACGTGACCTGTAATGATAACGCTGTGAATGACGAAGTGCCTGGTGACGAGATCGTAGTGGGAGACTGGAGGTCTAAAATATTTGCTTATATAGGAGATGGGACTCTGCCACCTGATCAATGGGCAGCTCGGCGCCTCAGGATAAGAGCTTCAAAGTATGTTTTAATCGAAGGGGAGTTATTTTGACGAGATATGTCTGGGTTTTTGTTAAGGTGCGTGTCTCGAGACGAAGCCAAGCGCATAATGGCCAAACACATGAAGGGGCCTGCGGAAACCATTCCGGCGAACGATCGTTAGTAATCAAAATCAAGCGTCATGGCCACTTTTGGCCGACAATGGTTTCAGATTGTCAAACTTACTACTTGAAGTGTGAGCAATGTAGCGCCATACCTCGACGAGTCATCAACCGAGTGAGTACTTAAGAGTATCAACACCTCCTTACCCGTTTATGAGGTGGGCTATGGACATTTTTGGGCCTTTCCTCGCGTCAAAGCAAAGAAATTTTCTGCTGGTGATGGTAGATTATTTCTCAAAATGGGTAGAAGCAGAAGGCTATGCTAAAATTCAAGATGTCGAAGTCCAAAACTTTGTGTGGAAGTATATCATTTGCCGTCATGGTCTACCTTATGAGATCGTGACCGACAACTGCACTCAGTTATGCTCACACAAGTTTGACGGTTTTTGCAATAAGTGGAAGATTAAGCTCAGCTATTCGACGCCCCTGTACCTGCATGGCAATGGACAAGCTGAATCGGTTAACAAGACTATTGTGGAAGGCCTTAAGAAACGACTAGAAAGGAAAAAAGGGTGTTGGGAAGATCAGTTAGACGGTGTCATTTGGTCATATTGTACAACACCCAGATCATCAACTAACGCAACTCCTTTTTCCCTCTCACATGGTGTTGAAGCTATGGTTCCTGCCGTGGTCAACATTTACAGTTTACGACGAATGATGTTACCACAATACGATGATCTCAACAACGATCTAATGCAAGGTAGGCTCGATGTCACTTTGAGATCCTTCATTTTTTATTTTAAAGTTTTTTGCTGTGACCTATACACACTCATTAACTTCCCTTAACGAAATCTTAAATAATCTTATAGACAGGCTCGACGAACTCGAAGAGCTGCGAGACCAAGCACTATTACGTATGCAGCACTATCAGTAATTGGCGGCTCGACACTATAACAAACGAGTCCGACCAAGGCATTATGTTGTTGGAGACCTCGTACTACGTCATGTTTTTGATAATACAAGGGAGTACAGAGCAGGAAAATTGGGAAGCAATTGGGAAGGACCATATGAAGTTACCAAAATCATCGCACCAAATGTTTACCAACTAACCAAGCTCGACGGGCAACAGCTACCATGGCCTTGGAATGGACAACATCTTAAACTCTACCTCTAATATTTTTGTTTTGTTGTAATAGAACTACTTCTGGCTTGATCCCTCTAAAATGGGTAAGAAGGCGCAACTACTTAAAATTTAAAATTTATGTACTTCAAGACTTTTTCTTGTTTGATTTTTGAAGGGGGAGTAGGTCACCCCATTAGGGCTTCGTTCAAAGTAAAGCCTCGTCAATCTCAAACGAGCTAAAGCCTCGTCGATCTCAAATGAGCTAAAGCCTCGTCGATCTCAAACAAGCTAAAGCCTCGTCAATCTCAAACGAGCTAAAGCATCGTCGAACTCAAACGAGCTAAAGCCTTGTCGATCTCAAACGAGCTAAAGCCTCGTCGAACTCAAACGAGCTAAAGCCTCGTCGATCTCAAACGAGCTAAAGCCTCGTCGATCTCAAACGAGCTAAATCCTCGTCAATCTCAAACGAGCTAACGCCTCGTCGATCTCAAACAAGCTAAAGCCTCGTCGATCTCAAATGAGCTAAAGCCTCGTCGATATCAAACGAGCTAAAGCCTCGTCGATCTCAAACGAGCTAAAGCCTCGTCGATCTCAAACGAGCTAAAGCCTTGTCGATCTCAAATGAGCTAAAGCCTCGTCGATCTCAAACGAGCTAAAGCCTCGTCGATCTCAAACAAGCTAAAGCCTCGTCGATCTCAAACGAGCTAAAGTCTCGTCAATCTCAAACGAGCTAAAGCCTCGTCAATCTCAAACGAGCTCAAGCCTCGTCGATCTCAAACAAGCTAAAGCCTCGCCGATCTCAAACGAGCTAAAGCCTCATCAATCTCAAACGAGCTAAAGCCTCATCGATCTCAAATGAGCTAAAGCCTCTTCGATGTCAAACGAGCTAAAGCCTTGTCAATCTCAAACGAGCTAAAGCCTCGTCAATCTCAAACGAGCTAAAGCCTCGTCAATCTCAAAATAGATTAATGACTCGTTTGCCCAAATCCAGTCACAATTTCACCCATCTAAAAGATCTTCGTCGAAAATTGTAACTTCATTTATGTGGGAAGGAATTTTTGCAAAAGCCTCGTCTATTAATCCCTTAGCGAAATTTCGCAGTCAGTCTTACAAGCGGCCAAAAATAGGTTAAAAATACAAGACAGACGATTATAAAAACTAGGGAGCCCGACAAAAGAAACAAAAAGTCTAAGTTAAAGATATCTTAAGCCGGAGCACTTGGGGGGGGGGAGTCTTCGTTGCGGTAAGTTTTGTAGTCAAAGCTTCGACCCCACTTGTACGGAGGCGTCCGACTTCTTCTTGAGAAAGAAGTTCGTGATTCGACCCCGACTCGTTAATCACTGGGGAGACTCCCAAGTCCTCGTCAGATAGGGGGATAATCTCTATCTCGGCCATTTTTTCAGTCCAGGTCTTGAGGCTTTTGTTCAAGTTCTATACAATAGCTTCGGGCACCAAACCGCCCATATCCTCAATAAGCCCCATAACACCGAGCATCCCGTCAATTGTCCCAAGATTCTTGGCCGCGGTCTCACCTGCCTTACGACTGTCCAGGTGACGTCGAATCCTCTCAAATCGAGCAGCACAAATCTCTTGCATCTGCTGCCCCTTCTTCAAAATGAGAGCGTCTCGACCAGCTCTCTTTAATCCTAGAGTCTCTTTCACGACGGAGAGTTCGTCTTTGACCTTGGCATTCTCCTCAAGAAGACGATTCTTCTCCTCCTCGAACACTTCTCTTTGGCTCCTACCCGCTTCAACGACGCGCATGTTTTCTTCGTTCAGATTGTCTATCTGCAGCTTCAGACTGGTCACTTCGACCTCTAAATCCTTCTTCTTCTGCGCATCCAGTGCGACACCAGCATTGCACTGATTGACGATTAACTTAAGCTCGTCAAGAGAAGATGTAGATTTCGCCAACTTAGTGTCGTACATTGTGATCATCGCGTTGGCTGCAGCAAAAAACTGCATTCAAGAAATCACTTAGCAAAAATTATTCCCTAACAGACGCAGTACGTAATTAAGAACTTACTTGAACACCGTATGAGGCGTAGGTTTTGAAAAGATCCGGGGAAGGAGAGCTAGAGACACTTGGTACTGGACGATTGAGGCCTGGTATTTGACGGACTAGCTTCGCACAGGCCTCGGCATCGTTGACCAGCCCAGCTGCATCCGGGAAGGAGAAAGAGAAGGGAACTGGAGTTCGACGAGGTCTCTTTTGAAGAGCATCCTCGTCCTCATCATTGTCTTCGAATAAATCCTCAATCTCGACGTACATGTTAACAGCTCCACCATCAGCCGGAGTATCTTCGTTATCCAAGTCAATAGTAGGAGTTGGATCAGTAGGCTAAGTCGCAGCCTTCTCAATTTCAATGCCTTTCATCTCTCCCGCTGCAGTCCTCTTTTTATTAGGCTGAGTTACAACATGCGCCTTGCCTTCAGCTTTGGCCGCAGCAGCCTGAAGGTCAAGCTTCTCTTGGAGATGTTCAGAAAGCTCGGCTTGCTCTTTTGCCTTTTCTTTCTTTCTAGCATCTAGGGCCACCTTCTCCGTACTCACTAAAGCTCTCATATTCGGTGGTTTCTTAGCTATTTTCTTTCCAGCTCCGGCCTTGGCTTTCCCGTCCTTCTGAGTTCCAGCCTCGGCTTGAGTTTTCAGTGAACTTTCTCTCAAGCTCTTGAGGAAATTAGACGACATCTTTGGTTTGGAGGGGTAAGAAAAGTGCTCTCGTCTAACTGAAACTAGACAAGGTGATAACAACGAGATAAGAACGAAGTAAGACATAAAATGAATTTGAACGACTAACAAAAATACCAACCAGAACCAATGCGAGACAGACTTCGTCTAACTCTAGCTACGTCGACTTCTGGCCACTTTAGTATGGAAGCCTTAGACAATTTATCAATTGAGTCCAAAAAGCAATCTGGAAAGGCTTCGAAGGGAAACGTCTTGTCTGCAACAAGAAAAAGAGGAATATTAGCCACTCGTTAGCAAAAGCACTATAAATAGCCGAATCACTACCAATTTCTAAAGCCCAGTCATGTAAAAATTCTCGTCCTAAATCAGGAACTGCCGCGTTGTTAATCTTAACGAAGAAGTACCGTCTCTTCCAATCCCAAATTTTTCCTTAGCCCCAGTGAGGAGTGTGTATTTCGATCTCATCCTCACGTAGAAGAACCTAGTGTCAAAATTGAGGGTGTGACCCCCACTCTTTACGGCCTTATGCACTTTATGAATAGTCGCGAGGAGGTAAGAAAAGTCTATGGATATATTTATCTCTATCTCACTACCCAAGAGAAGAATTGATGTTATGTTCTGAATGGCTGCAGCTCAAAGTTGCGACTGCCATATGTAGAAACCCGTATTTTGACTGGGAATTTTTTTCGTTTTTATATATATATTTTGGTTGTATCGGATAATTTCGGTTATGTAATTAACATAATCATAATGTTTAATTGGTAATTAAATTATGTTTAAAAAAAATTCTAGACGATAAGTCGGGAAACGATTAGTAGCAATTAAACGAGTTCGGTTAAGCGGGAAATTGTAGAAGCGGAAACAAC
>OVBE01007301.1:0-18658 GCA_900406425.1 Iberis pinnata
AAAGTACAAAACACTATATATATATATATATATATATATATATATATATAAAAGTATGGTTGAGCTTTCGGGTATTCGGTCCGGTTCTAGATAGGAACCATTCGGTTCCGGTTTTTCGGATTCTAAATTCTAATACCCAATCGATACTTTTATAATAATCAGTTCGATTCTTGTTGTTCGGGGTCGGTTCGGTTCTATGTAAAGACACCGGAAAATACCCGAAATTTTTGGTTCTAAGTTGGTGTCGGGTATTTTAGATCCGAATACCAAAAAAATACCCAAAATTTTTGTTCTAAATCGGTTCCGGGTACTTCAGACCCAAAATACCAAAAATATATGAAAATACAAATTACCCGAAAGAAAGCTAAAATACCTTAAATGGTTTAAGACTAAATTATCGAAAGAAAAACTAAAATACCCGAGAATAAAAAAAATTACATGAAATAATAAAAATTACTCGAAGAAAAAACTAAAATTCGGGTACTCCCTTTGATTTCTGGGTCGGAACCGAAACCGAACCGATACTCACTGTTCTTAATCTCAAGAACCATTAGGGATTTAGAGTGGAACCGGATTCGACCCATAACCGATTTCTTTTTGGTTCTGGTTTTTTTTTTTGCCAATCCTAGATACAAGTCAATCGATTTACTGTCAAGTTTTGAGTTGGCAACCGATAATGGTATTATAATCTAATCCGGTTTGCAACCAGACTCGAAATTGGTTTTACGGTTTTATCTTGATGAATAAAAAATTATTATCTCGAAGACTCGAAATGACATATTAAAATAAATATCTCACATCGAAAACATACTCTTTTAACTATTCTAGCTGCATTTATAGTAAAGTTTACGTAAGATTCAGTGTGAGCTGAATCCAAAAGCTCACAATGTAAAGGTGTATCAAGAACATACAAGTTTTTGAGCAATGTAAGTCGAGTTAAAACTTTTGGAAATGGACCAGATAATCGGTTCCCCATGAATGATCTGTGTATGTACATCAACATAAAACAAAGTTTAATTATTTCTTTTCTTATATGATAATATTTTCATTTCATTATAAACAGAACCGCTCATGAGATTTTAAAGATCGCAAGATAAAATGAAAATATGGACCGATTTTTAATATCAAATTTTGAAAATAGAATGATTTTTAAAATAAAATTTTGAAAATATAAAATAGGCCGCAAACTTGTGTTTGATTTGCTGTTTGGCCGAGAACTTACAAATCTTCTAAGCGCATAGAAGCCCATTCTTTTGGAATTGAACCAGTCAGATAGTTACGGCTAAGATCCCTGCATCAAATTGTATGTGGTAAGAACCATTTTCAATTTAATTAATTGATGTTTTGAAATTTTTTTTCTTTTTTCACTGAGATTATTTATTCTTATTTTAAGTTTTTATGCGAAAGAACTATAAATTTTAAATTTTAAATGATAAGTTTTTTTCTCTTTAACTTTTCGTGTAGATTTATATTGATTAAGTTAGTTGTAATTAATGATATTTTATTAAAGATTAATTTATATATAATTTATGTGTTTTTATTATGACACATTTTCAAAGATACCACAAAAGCTAGGTATATTAAAAAAATACTACAAATGTTTTCAAAAATGTTTTTAATCCAAAAATGCCACAAATTTAAAATATAATTAAAACTTCAAATTTAAACTCTAAACTTCCAAAAAACCAAAATCAAAGCTTGATCTGTTCAAAACTAAGCCCTTAACTCTAATTAGTGAACAAAATCAAAAAATTTAAACTCTAACCAATTAAAATTCACTTTTAATTTTGTGATATTTTTAGAAAAAAAACAATTTAGTGGCATTTTTGAAACTTTTGGGAGTGTAGTCTTTTTGGAATTTAAACAGCTTTTAGTGGTATTTTAAAGAATTCTCTTTTTATTATTCGAGTACTCAAATCTTATATATTGATATCAACTAATATGAAACGGAGGAAATACGAATCCGAGATTTTTGTTTGGTTTGATGACTTACAAAACTTTAAGGTGATGAAGCTTAGAGAATTCTGGAGGAACAATGCCAGATAAGTTTTGTGACTTTAGAGCTCTGCCAAAAAAAAAAAAAAAATGGGTAAAGGATTAAAATTTACACAAAATGGAAAGAAAACAAAAGATATAGATAATGAAAATAACAAACAAATTTGAAATATTTATTGGTAGTAAGAAAAAAATAATTGATGTAAAATTTTATGATTTGAAAAAAAAAAGATGTTTTTTTTCATACTTAACGTAAACAACTGAAAATATCTTGAACCTTTTTTCAGAAAAATTTAATTTGCATTATGTTAAGTTTGAAAAATAATAATTTAAATAACTATACATAGTTCCTTCAAATTATTATATAAAAAATAATGCCACTTTGTAGAATTAATGAAATAAATATGGGTAAATAATAATTAAAAGGAAAAAACAAAAAAAATATTTTCCAATGATTTTCCTATAAAACTAGTTATAGGAAAAATACATTTCATCAAAATTTGCTTTTAGTTTTAGTTTTATGATAAAATGAAATAAAATAATTTCTTTATACTTTTAAATCGAATGATACTAATTTAAAAGAATGTTTTTTCGTTTGTCAAAAGAATGTTTAATTTAACCATTTTTTTATTTTACTCTTTTGTTTATCAATTCCAGTCAAAATATTAAATTACTCTAAATAAAAACAAAAAGAAACGCGTTATTTTATTTTAAATCATTTTTTATAAGATTCGGTCAACGGGTCAACAACAAGCTGCCATTGTACAGCCTGGCAAGTACATTTGTCATCACAATGTCACAAAACCACACTTAAACTATTTTAATCTTTTGGGTCACAAATGTTTTTATACATTTTGACAAAACTCTTAAATTGGGATTAGCTGTCTTAATTATCCTAAAACCGATGTTTCGTTATACTCTTTCCGTATTAAAAAGTATAATATTTTTAAAAAAAATTGTATGAAAATATTGATTTTCACAAAATTTTAGGTAGTTTTATGTATTAACTTTTTAAAAATTGTAAACTTTAAAATATATTAATTAAAATTTTTGAAAAATAATTGGTTAATAAATATTGAAAATTGTTTAGCACAAAAAATTATATATTAAATATATATTTTATTAATATGTGTGAAAAATAAAAAATCTATTAATTTAATACGGAATGAGTACTAATATATGTCTTAAAAATCAAGACTTTAGTTCATAATATGGTAAGTGACAAAAAAAGATATGAGACATATAGTTAGTGGTTGTCATTAAATGTGAGTCAATAAAGAGAAAAAAATGTATATTTACAAATCAAAGCAAACATCAACTTTTCATAGCTATCTTTTAAAAAAATTTAAAATTTATATTGCGACAAAAAAGTAAAATTTATATAAAATAGATCAATTTTTTTAATTTTAGATAAGACATAATTGAACATAAATCTAAACAAAACAAATACGAATTTACAATTTTTTCAAAAATGATAAATTATAAAACATTCTATTTCGTATAAAAATATGCAAAAATAATATACCTTTTATTAGATTATGGTTTTAAAAAGTTTTAAATTGGTCCTAAATCAAAATATTTTAAATATATATACATATATATCCTTCTTGTTAGCTTAAATTTCTACTCTTTTAATGCTAAAACTCTATAAAATTAAAAAAAGCAATTTTTAAGCTCTAAAATCTATGTACTTGCATGTTCACGTACGGTAGAATCCAACATATATGACTACTTGTCACCGACACCAATATTTAAACTTAAAAGAAAATTGTAAATTCCTAAAATGGTTAAAAACTACTCCTTCCGTTCCTGAAAAATGATGATGTTTTAGAGTTTTTACGTAAATTAAGTAAAGCAACTTTTACTTTACTTTATGCCTTCTTTTTAAAGTGTTTTTACCTAAAACATCATCCTTTTAGAAACAAAACGAAATTCTAAAACATCATCTTTTTAGGAACAGAGGGAGTATAAAAAAAAAACAGGATAAGAAAGCAAAGGATAAAGAATGAAAGAAGAAGAAGATGAGAAAATTATAAGACTTACATTCTAATGATGTGACAAGATGAGTTAAGAGATTCAAAAGAACAATCACAAGTGATATTACTCTCAAACTCTTTAGATGTATAAGTAGTTACAATCCAATTAGCTTCACCACTACATGGATCTTTCTTAAAATCCCAATCTTTCTTGCCTAGCTTCTTACCAATCTCTTTAAGTGCTCTCACTTTCCAAAAACCATAATAAATACAATCAAAATCATCATTAAAGATTTTAATAAAAGTGTCTTTGGAAATGATTAGTAAGTACCTTCTGTTTCATGGAGTTTAGTATTGTTGGAATATCCATTGAAAATCATTGTAGAGAAGATTATGATTATGATGATGAAGTTTATATGATGTAAAGAAATCATCTCTTTTATATAAAATATAACTTCTTCAATAAAGCTTGTAAGAGTGAAGAAGAAAAAGCTTGAAAGAGTGGAACAATAATACAATAAAATAAAGCTTGGTAAGGATATAAGAGAGAGAGAGAATGTGAGAAACTAGAGAGAGAAAGTAGGTAAGTGGTAATGGGAGCTTATGGTCACTTAAGTCTTAAGAATTTAATAAGGTTGGTGTATTTAATTTGTGATGTTAATAATTTAATATAAGCTAACATTAGTCTTGGTCAGAGTTTGATTTATTTATTAATTAATTTTTTAAAAAATTATTCATAAATTGAGTTTGATTTAGAATTTAATAATGGTCTATTGACTTATTTTCTGGTTAGAGCTGTTCTTTTTTTGCCATTCTATCTGGTGTTGCTCTCTTTAGTGGTTTGGTGTCGGTCTATATTCGGTCTCGAGAAGGCTAATTTTGTTTCGGTCAATTTGGTTCTTGCATCCTGGATTTGAAGCTGTTTCGGCCGTCGCTACTGCTCAATAGGGATTCTTGTCGGATGTTTTTTCTCCGTTTTCCTAGGAAGCTTGTTGCCTTTCTCTTCTACGCGGTCTCTAGGCGTGCCTTAATTTCTCTTTCGACCCCTGTTTTTTTGTAAGTCCTTTTGTTTGATTCATATTGGCTTCTTCGTTTCTGTTGGTTCCTGTTCCGGTTTATTTGTCCATTTTGTATGTATTGTTCTTCTTAAATTGGAAAAAAAAAGTTTGATTTAGATAATTGAGTTTTTCTATATTATAAAAATTACTTATGTTTGACCAAAAAAAAATATATTTATAAATTGACCAACATCAAATAAAATGTGACAAAAGAACTCACGTGGTAAACTAGTTTACAATACTAATAAATTTATAAAAGATTTGTTACAAAAATTAGAAATTTATTTAGTCTTCATCCAATTTTTTTAATAAACCCATTCCCAATATTTTGATTCCTAAACTTTCAAGAAATTAACAAAATCTATTCAACTTTTTACATAGACTAGCAATGATAACTTTTGTATAAAAATTAACTTCAGAGATCTTGACACAATCTTAAGACATATTTATGATTTGTTTGATTTTTTTCTCAACTAAGACATATTTATGATATATGTTGGGAAACAGAATTGTCAGAAAAATACATAAAAGTTCTTTTTGTTCAAACCTATATTTGAAGACTTCCAGAAAATATTTCTACAAATGTTTATAGCATTTGATAAAACATTTGTAGAAACATTCATCATGAACAAATACAATTAGATACTTTTTGTCAAGACCAAAATTCTAGGAACTACAAAGTATCCTTTAGAAAAAGAAAAAAAATAACCAACCCAAATTTGCAAAAGAGATTTTTTCTCCTGATTATTTTTTTTTCTAGACTCTCTCAATTATAAAAAATAAATAATCAACGCAAACTTTTTGAAAGATATTTTTTCTCTCTGTTATTTTTTTTTTTAGACTTTCCCAAAAATCCGAGAACTAGTTTCAGAGAACTTCGTCGTCGTTGCTCAGAGCACGCCATTATTGTATGTCGCATCCTTTGAGTCCGCAGGTGAATGCAGCGTCGACAAAATTTTCTAACGGCTTTCTCCCAACCTCTCTCAAAGTCTCGTTATCACCTCTCCTCTTTCATCACCGAAGACCTTGAGAAGACGGTGAAGCAGGAGTGCACAACATATACGCACTTTGCAGAAAAAAACCGATAAAAAGTGCGGAAACCTCAAGGTGACCGGGATCTGGCATACAGTGTAGCTTGTGCATTAATTATTTGTGAATATTTACATATAGATGGACCGTTAGGAATCGTCCACGTCATGTTGCCAGGACCAATCACACGAAGTAGGTTCTGCCACGTCTATTATACCACATGGTGATATTCTATTGGTTAAATGAAAGATAAAGAATTGCTTTTTATATTTATCTCTTCCTTTAAATGGAAAGTCAGAATACTAGTTTCAGAAATTATGATTTCCCCAAATTTTGACAAAAAAAAAAAAAAAAATGATTTCCCCAAATTAAATGGCATATGTTGTAGTTGGAAAGATAATAATTTTCCTTTTTTTTGGTCTAATATAATTGAAGTTAAATTAATCATATACTTTCATAATTTTGTTGAGTTATACTCCTTTTGTTTTTGAAAGGATGATGTTTTATAATTTAATTTTGTTTATAAAATGATGATGTTTTAGGTAGTCCCGATCTTATAATTTTTTGGGCTACAAGTTAAAAAAAAATTGGGGCTGTCAAAAAAAACAAACCAAAATTTTGCCAAGGATTGCTCGAACTCATGATATGGAAGGAGATATTGAGGTGTCCAACCACCAGACTAAAGAAACTTCTATACATTTAGTGGCCAAAATTTTATTTAACCATATTAGAGCCGCAAGCCCAAGCTTAGCATGCTTGGGCTCAAGGCCGGATCTGGTTTTAGGTGAAAAATTTTATAAGGAAAACATAAAGTAAAGTAAAAGTTGCTTTCTTTAATTTCCGTAAAAACTCTAAAACATCCTCCTTTCAGGAACATAGGGAGTAGTTTCTTTTTGACACCAATTGTTATGTAAAAAAAAAAAAAACAAATTGAGCTAGTTTTTATTTAGGATACTTATTCACTCATCTCTCTAGTTAATGTTGCCCAATAATATTTAGACTAAATCTGGGCCTAAACTCCTATCTTTTCTATTTGGGTTTAGAGCCCATTACAGATAGTACTTGAATAAAATTGAATATTATAATGTAGACACAAATACGAATAATGTATTATGGTTATAAAAAAAATTGAAAGTTTGTGTATCTCTTGAAAATTTGTTAATACTTGACATATTACAATATAAGTCTCTATACGCATATACATATTTATTTTTACAAACTTAAATATATCGAAGAAAAGTTTGTGATCTAACAAATTTCAATTGGGCAAAACATATCAATTAATAAATTATACTTAGATTGTTTAATCGGATCAAATTCATAATGGTTTGTGCTAATATTCAAAATATAAACCAAGAACAATGATAATATATTTTGTTGACAAAAAATTTATTGAATTGCAAATCAAGTGTAATTTATGTTTAAATTGTTTACTTATACATCTCAAAAAAAAATTCCATAAAAAATTCCATGTTTTAAATAATTTTCAAGAATGATATTCATAAAAATATAAATACTATATATATATATATATATTTGTCACATTAATTTATGAACCACAACATACCGGCCTAACATATATTTGTGAAATTAGAAAAAAAACTGGAAGAGATTGAAAATATAAAATATATAAAAGAAAAAATGGGCAATATTTAATGGAGAATAATAATAAATCATATATATGTAAAGTTCTAGCATATGAAAATTTCCAACAAAAAAAAAGTAATTGACTCAGTATTGGTTTTCAAAATTTAATTACACAATTATGCAAATGCCATGATAAAGTGATTTGACTCAGTATTGGTTTTCAAATGCCATGATAAAATAATTACACAATTATACAAAAAAAAAAGTGATTGACTCGGTATTGGTTTTTTCATACTTTAATTACACCAAATATGTCTCGATAAAATAATTTGAATGAACCGGGTCTTCTAACTCTGATGGTAAAGAGTTCACAGCTATGAGTTTCGCCACCTGAGTTCGAATCCCGGCCACCGTCAATTAATATAGGGTGAATTTCGGCGGCCTTCTTGGATATTCACGGCAAATGCGGACGATTTGGACCTAGTCGGAGTATTTCGAAGCTTCGGATACAAGGAACATAAAAAATAAAATAATAATTTAAATGTAATTTGATATATGTTATATATATTATAAACTAGAGAAACTTTCATATTCAACCGAAAGACAGCCTAAACTATAATAAAGAAAACAAAGACAGCATATACCAATCGGTCCACAAATCACAGCCAAATATTTGTGTTTATAATTACAAATTGATTAATAAAAGAAATTAACAGACTCACTAACTAACTATAAATAATAAACTCTTCTTCCATAGTTTTTCATTTATATTTCACACTGATAATACACAAAGAAGCAATTTTAATGGCTTCTAATGATTTTATCATCATTCTCCTACTATTGGTCTCTTTCTCTTTAACTTTAGGATATTCTCTCTCCACAACAAATGTTGTTTCAAAGTAAGAACATTTCAAAAACCTTAATTTGTGTTTTTTTCTTCTTTAATTTGGAAAAAAGTTTGAGTAGAGTTTCTTGATCTATGTATTTGCGAGTGTGAATGATTTTATCGAATAGTTCATTCACAAATATTTAAACAGAGATAAACATAGAGTCGGTCTTGAGTTCAACCAAAGAAAAACGAGCTTGAGGTCCACTTTATATTTTCAAAATTTATTTTACGAACCATCCATTTTCAAAAATATTGTTTCTCCACAACAAATGTTGTTTCAAAGTAAGAACATTTGAAAAACCTTAATTTGTGTTTCTTTCTTGAATTTGGAAAAAAGTTAAAGTAGAGTTTCTTGATCTATATATTTGCGAGTGTGAATGATTTTATCGAATAGTTCATTCACAAGTTTTTATTAGACATAAACATAGAGCCGGTCTTGAGCCCAAGCAAGTAAAAACGAGTTTGAGGTCCATTTTATATTTTCAAAATTTATTTTACGAACCAGCCCATTTTCAAAAATATTGTTTCGTCACAACAAATGTTGTTTCAAAGTAAGAACATTTCAAAAACCTTAATTTGTGTTTTTTACTTGAATTTGGAAAAAAGTTAAAGTAGAGTTTCTTGATCTATGTATTTGCGAGTGTGAATGATTTTATCGAATAGTTCATTCACAAATTTTTAAACAGAGATAAACATAGAGTCGGTCTTGAGTTCAAACAGAAAAAAACGAGCTTGAGATCTATTTTATATTTTCAAAATTTATTTTACGAACCAGCCCATTTTCAAAAATATTGTTTCGTCACAACAAATGTTGTTTCAAAGTAAGAACATTGCAAAAACCTTAATTTGTGTGTTTTTCTTGAATTTGGAAAAAAGTTAAAGTAGAGTTTCTTGATCTATATATTTGCGAGTGTGGATGATTTTATCGAATAGTTCATTCAAAATTTTTTAAACAGAGATAAACATAAAGTCGGTCTTGAATCCAAGCAGAGAAAAACGAGGTTGAGATCCACTTTATATTTTCAAAATTTATTTTACGAACTAGCCCATTTTCAAAAATATTGTTTCGTCACAACAAATGTTGTTTCAAAGTAAGAACATTTCAAAAACCTTAATTTGTGTTTTTTTCTTGAATTTGGAAAAAAGTTAAAGTAGAGTTTCTTGATCTATATATTTGCGAATGTGAATGATTTTATCGAATAGTTCATTTACAAGTTTCTTTAATAGACATAAACATAGAGCCGGTCTTGAGTCCAAGCAGAGAAAAACGAGCTTGAGGTCCACTTTATATTTTCAAAACTTTATTTTACGAACCAGCCCATTTTCAAAATCTTAAAAAACCGGTCTATTTTTTCAATTTATCTTGCGGCCTTTAATATCTCAAAGGCTGGCTCTGCTGATAAAAACGTGATATTTTTAAAACGCGACTCCATCTTTCACCGTGGATATTTTTAACTAACTATTTACAAAATATTTTGATTTTCTTTCTCTTTGTTAAGACAATACGATGAAACATATCTCAAGACTATAAATGACCAATCAATGATCGTTGTAAAAGATTTAATAAAAGCTCGAAGTCTTCAAACTCTATATGTTGGCTCAAAAGTTGTTGTGATTAAAAAGGGCTCTTCTTCAACTAAGAGTAAAATAAGCTTTTTTCTAAACTAAAAAATAATTATTGATTTTTAATTAATATTGATATGAATTAAAGCATTTTTAAATTGTAGGTTCGAAGAAGAAGAAAAAACATAAGAGTAAAAAAGTGAGACCATTGAATGTTTCAGCCATTGTTGGAATAATAATTGCATCAATTGTGGTTACTATTGTGATCATATGTGTTATTTACTTTTTTTACATGAGGCATAAAATAAAAAAGGTTCAAATTATAGAAGAAGGTGACTTATTACTTGCATTCCATTATTTCCATATAGATTACTTATCTATTAATAATTTACTAATACAAAATTGACCCTCAAAGATTTTGATAAAACAATAGATTTGACTTTTATTTTTTATATATACTCAGGATCGGTCCTGAGACCAAACATAGCAAGCAACGAGCTTGCGGCTCACTTTATATTTTGGAATTTTACTTTAACAACTGGCCTATTTTTTCAAAATTTTGTTTTAAGAACCGGCTCGTGTTTTTTTATATTATATTGCGGTTTTTAAAATCTCATGACCGGCTCTGTGTATACTCTCTCTATTTTTCATTGGTTTCAATCAACATTTATTCATTTAATAACAATTTGCATTGAAATTTTAAGATATCTTTTAATTTGAAATAAAAAAATCTAAAAATTCTTATAATAAAAAAAAAACAGAGGGAGTAAGTTACTAAATCTTTAAACCGCAACAAAAATTACATTAAAAATTTTGATTATAAAAAAAAAAATTGTAGCAGCTAAAATTTCAAAACATGTCCTGACTAATATGTTCTTTTGTGTTGATGAACAGCTACAAAGAAAATGGAGGGTTCATCAGAAAATCAGACTTTAAAGAAAGATGATATTGTCTAAACATAATCGCTACTATTTTCTCAAGCTCACGAGGAAGCTTGAAATTTATATTTCATGTTGTTATATTATTTTTTTGTGATTTGTAACTTTTATAAATCTTGATTTCAAACAGATTGCCAAGAAAAAATAATAATTATATCTCTTAAAACAAAATTTATGTGTCATACAAATTTATCTTTGTTTCTACTCAACGGTTTTTTTTTTTTTTTTTTTATCGGGTCCGACCGCTAACCAGTTTAGCGTCCATAAGAGTCTAGAAGAATTAAAGATTATTTTAATTGATATTGTATATATCGTTTATGTACATATTAATTTTAAAAAATATTTAGTTTATGACAATCATAGTTCTTATTATATTTTTAACATATCCTAGGTTCTAACCACAATGCAACATCTCTCAACTATCAAAAGCTTTACGTCACATGTTAGTTACATAATTAGTCGAATTGATATTTTCTTTATTATGCACATCACAACATAAATACATTAGTGTTTATCCTCACGATTTTATCAAGTGCTCTAATATGATGATATGTGTCCAAGTAAACCATTATTTCAAAATCTTAGAAGTTTGATCAGACTCTCTCCGTTCATGAAAGGATGATATTTTAAAATTTAGTTTTGTTTCTAAAAGAATGATTTTTTAGGTGGAAACACTTTAAAAAGAAGGCATAAAGTAAAGTAAAAGTTGTTTTCCTTGATCTACGTAAAAACTTTAAGACATCCTCTTTTGAGGAACGGGGAGAGTATATATCAACATCGTCCACTACTCCTACAACTACTCCAAACATATGAAGACGAAACGTTACAATTTCTTTATTCCTTTTGCATTTAACAATTATCGTAGCGTTTTTATTAAACGATATGATTCCCATAGACACGCGATAGAGATTTAATTTGATTTTCTCTTCATCAGTCGATATAAAAGTCTTGACTTTTGAGCAAGTTTGCATATAGAAGATTTTGAGGATGAAAAGTGAGAGAGAGATTAATCGAACATAAACATTGATGCGTGAAAGATTTACCGAACATATTTTTACCTGGGCAAGGAAGATAAGTGGCTGAGCACTCAGAACGTAGACGAACTGAGAAGAATGTGAGCACGAGCAGAGCAAGTAAGGACCAAGTCATGGCAGTTCCGAGATAATAGGAATTCGCCGAGATTGTAGGCCCAACAAACCGAGAGGATCAGAACAACCCGAACTAGGCGGAGGAAACTATAAAAACGAGAAGAGAGAGAATGAGAAGCCATTGAATCTTTTTTGGATAATTAGAACTAATTTCTTACTTGAGAATTTATAATAAAAAGTTGTGTGTATTCATACAATTAAGATCAATCAAATTCATTTTCTATTTTTTTCTATCTGAATTTGTGTTGCGTCTTTTTCTTCATTTTGACAAGAACAAACGAATTTTTCATTAAAATCAACTTGATAAAAAAATTACGTTATGTTTTTTAGCATCCACAAGCACAACAGCTTCTAAATGGAACACAAGCAAAGTATCAGAAAAGGTAATCATTCATGGTATAATTATGCTCAATGATTTGCCAATGACAAATCATGAATCCTCTACAATACATGCGTCGCATATATTCAAACTTTGCGATGGATCTTATCGTTTGTTTTTTGAGAAGATCTTATGTTATTGCATGACATTATACTTTACTGACTGATAATGGAAATAATCTTGTTTCAGAGTAAACCAATCATATTTTTATATTCTTAGTTGTGAAACAAGTTAGTATTTCTAAATAAAATATATTATTACATATATACGCCAACATTGCAAAAAGTCCAAATAAGATACTAATAACATATAACTAAGATAACTAAGGAATGTTAAACCCATAAAAAATTTATCATACTTATAAACCAATTTCAACTTCCATGAGTATAATGCCGAAAACATCGCGAAGACGAGAATACAAAACATGAAGAAGAGGCGGCTACAAGTCTTCACTTGTAATCGGTAGACTTCAAAAATAAAATCTTACACTTTGGGAGATAAAAAGACACGAGACTTCTAATGAAAATTAGAAACCGTTAAAAATATTGATGTCGAAAATGTCGAACATAAGCGACTCAATACCAAAAAGAAGGCAATAATCTGTCATGCCTCGGAGTAACTAAGTGCTAGAACTATTCTTTTGTAACTTAATGAAAGAGTTTAAAAGCATTTTAGCTTCTAATTATGGTAAAAGAATGTCTTAGAAATTTCATAAATAATAATAGTGACCATTCCAACAATGATACAGTAGGAAACCGTAACAATACATAAGATCACAATAATCACCAAAAACAAATGTGTTAATTGTATGAAGTTTGTGTTAGATTCAAATATACTTAAATAAAATAAAACTTAAAATTGTGAAAAATTGCTTTTTTAAAAAAAGAAAGACAATGACATAAACATTTATAATAACACAATAATAAATTATATAAATTCTTACCAAACAAATAAAATAAATTATTAAAAATAAAAATATTATTAAACCCATGCGTTTATCTAGTATTATATATATATATATATATATAGTATGCAACTCACATATAATAAAATAAAATAAAAAATCAAAACCTTTATCAGAATACCTCAAAAACCGACCTTAGATTATAAACATAAATTTTCAGTATTTAATTTTAATTTAGTTTTAAATTTTATTAAAACCGTATTTATTAATAACAACAATTCACATTAGAAATATCATTAATGTTATTATGGAAAAAAATTAACCCTAAATTATTAAAACTATAAATTTGTAATTAAACCGAACTACTAAATCTAAAACTCTTAATTTAATCTAAAGTTTATAGTATTAAATTTCTTTACAAAAATTATTTTATGTTAGTGATATTTATTATTTATGTTTGTTATATGAATACTATAAAAATAATGAAATCTACTATATATTAAATGAATTATTTTTAATTTTTTTTAAAGTCTTTTAGTTTTTTAAAGTTAACGCGAATTATCAACGATTTAAACTTTTAAGGACTAGTATATATATAGAGCAAAAAGGTCCTTTCTAATTTGTTCGTCTTCCTCAGAGTTTCAAAGTTGTAGTACAGTCCTGAGAAAAAATCGCAAGAAATCGGAATTACTTCTTTCTTGTTTTTCATCTTTGAGAATCTTGATCCTTCGAGCTTCTGGATTCAGTTTTCTTTGTTCTTCCACACTGTTGAAAGGTTCTATTTCGTTTGGCTTCAAAATACATATATGAGCGATTTAGGGTTTTCTTTGCATTTCTTTGTTTGAATCCTTAAATCTTTGTTATTGATAATAGAATGTACAATCGAGTAAGTTCTTTGATCGATTCAAACCAAAACCTAATCCATTTCCATGAATTTTTCCGTTTAGGTTTTTTGTTTTCTGTCTCACCATTTGATTCTTTTCGTTTTTTCAGGCAAATCAACTAATTCAAGAGAGAAATCTATCAATCTTGAGTTCATTGAAGAGTTCTTGCTTAGTTTTCTTTATCAATTTTTTTACTGTGGAGTTTATTAAATATCTGCAAATGTCAAATGTAAATGCCACAAAATCTTTATATCTCTATGTGTTGAAGTAGTACCAATGTAGTTTCTAGAAATGTATAAGGTAATTACAATGATGTTTCCAGTCATCAACAAACGGATCTACTTCGAGTTTATCAGACGGTTCAGGGAGACCGTTTACTTCGTCCTCTGGCCAATCTGGGACAGCTTCTTTAGCTTATCATCATGCTGGTTGGTAGATGTTTTTGTGGAGTTGGTTTTATCAGAAATCTATTGAACTTATGTTGATTATTTTGGTTTCTATAGGATCTATACAGGGCCTTCATAATATTCATGGAAACTATAATGTTCCAAACTTTGCTGGTACACTTGGACAGAGAAATTCAGGTCTAAATACTATTCCTTCTGCTGTAGTCCAACAACAAAGTGGAAGATTTGCATCCTCTCAGGTATGTGTTGTTATCTTGAAAATAGTGCAAAAAATGATCCTTTTCTTTAGCTTGCTTCAAAGTTTGTTTTTGGATTCTCATTTGCAGATATCTCATGGTAGCTCTCATGGACTCTCAGGACTCACAGATAGGGGAGGTAGCAATACTGTTAGAAGCCTTTAGATCAGTTACGGGTTCTGTGGGTTAGAAGCCATGCTATCATTGGTAATTAATTTACCGTACCAGGATTGGGAGTTTCTCCAATTTTGGGAAATGCAGGCTCTCGTACAAGTTCTATAGGGCATATGGTTGGTGGAGGCACAATGGGCCAGACTTTTAGCTCTGGTGGAGGATTATCTGTTCCAAGTCCTGGTTCTCGGGTAGATAGTGTATCTGGAAATATTGGACAAAATCGAATGATGGGTGGAGTCCTTCCCCAAGGTACTTCATCCTTTTTTTTGTTTCTTGATATTAGTTATTTGCACATTACTATGCTTGCTTTATTTTTTTCCAAATGCACATCTCTTTACATCTTTTATGATATCTGTGAAATTTTTATATACTTTCCATTTCTTTTCAGGATCATCCCAGGTTCATTCTATGTTGGGAAATTCCTATCCTACAGCTGGAGGACTTTCTCAAAATCAAGTTCAAATGAACAGCCTAAGCTCTGTGGGCTTGTTAAATGTTGACACTCCTTTGTTTGACATAAATAATGACTTTCCTCCGCTTCCAAGCCGCCCCAGTTCTGCTGGTGGTCAAGGACAATCGGGTAAGTAAAAAATTTCTTTAAAAGTCTATAAATCTTTCTTCTATCAGTTTGAACCAAAGTTTAATTCTGCTCCTTTCTGAAAATTCTTAGTTTCTCGATCGAAACACGGCCTTGGAATCCGCCCCATAGTTCAGAAAAACCAAGAGTGCAGCATCCAAAAGAAAGACTTTCCTGCATTGCCAATGCCAGGATATAAAGGTCCCCCTTTTTAACTGCAACTCTCTTTTTGCTTTCTTTTTGTTTCCTTTATAAAAAATTATCAATAGTCCTATCTGTGTGTATTATGGAATTTGAGGCTTTTGTGTCCGAAAGGAACCATCAACCTTTCACATTGGCATAATATTTGGTATTGAAGAGATTTTGTGATAATAATCATCTTCCTGAAACAATGTGATGCTATCCTCTTGAATCCTTATAATTTTTGTAGTAGTACAGAATGTTCTTATATAAAATTTTTCCGACACTTTCATGGGCTCTGCATTCAGTTAATTTTGTTGTTCTTATTAAGAGATCTCCAATTAACTTAATACTCTTGAAAAGATTGATCGGTTTTTATACAGGTAGTAATGCTGCTGATAATTCAATGGATTTGCATCATAAAGAACAACGCAATGAGAATCCAATTTCAATGATGCAATCCCAACAATTTTCTGTGAGTTTTTAGCTTATGCAAATAATTTCATAGGGTCATTTCCTTATTACAATGTTTATATCCTCTGATTCAGATGGAAAGGTTTGGTGGGTCTAACTTAGGTCCAGCTCATACATCACACCGTCTTCAACAACAACATCAACAGCAACAACATGCACAAGCTCTGAGTAGTAGAGATGTGGGATTAAATCCAATGCAGGCGACACAGCCAAGTAATCCTGATGATCGGTTTCGCTTGCGTGATTTAAGTAGAGTGTTAAATATGAGTGACCCTGGCTTGACTACTTTGGCACGTGGGATTGATTTGACAAACATGGGGTTAGATATGAACTCAAAAGAACCTCTTTACAAGACTTTCGGCTCGCCTTTTTCCAATGAACCTTCTAAAGTTGATCAAGAATTCAGTGTACCGAAGGACTACAACAAAATAGGCCCTCTAGAATACCGTGTAAGTACCATCATCATTCACACTAACTAGTACGTCAAGGTCTCTGTGATTTCTTGTCTTTAGCTGTTTTTAATCTCTTCTTTTTTGGGTGGATGCAGAAATGTGTTTTTAAAAAATCTTCGGTAGATACATTGTTTGAAGTATTCTATAGGTATATCTTCCGAACTGCGATTGTTTCAGAAGTAAGCTTGTTCATGGACAAAAGATAATTACTTTTTCTATCTACAGCATGCCAAAAGATGAGGGGCAGTTATATGCAGCAGATGAACTGTATGTCCTTTTTCACCATAACATTTGTTTTTTCTTGTCATTGGTTCTTGGCAGTTTTGTCTTGCATACTTGAAATTGCATAACTCTTGGTTCCATCTTTCTTCTCCATGGATATTATTGCAATGCACTAAAATGATAAACTCTTGATGGGTTTTGTTGCAGTTACAATAGGGGTTGGTTATATCACAAAGAACACAAGTTATGGCTCATTAGAGATGGTGAACCTCTTGTGAAAAACAATACATATGAAAGAGGACATTATCACTTTTTTGATTCAAACACATTCCAGGTCGTACAAAAGGTTGTGATTTTTATATCCAAATCAATTTTTATATTTTCTTAACATTTGGCCTCTCAATAAAAACCCATCTCTTGCAGGAAAACTTTGTTCTTCATTATGATAAGCTTGAAAAGAGACCGTTCTTATCTGAACACTGAGTGTAATCTTCTTCCTTTTTTTTGAACATATCTTGATGAATAGTGTATATAGTAAGTCTTTTTGAAAGTTAGAACCACTTTTTTAGTATTCAACATTGGGAAGTATTTGAATGAATGTATCTTTCTTTTTCTGCATTGCAAATGAAAGCTGCAACACCTTTGGTGATTCTTCTTTTTCTTTCATTTCAACATTGGGAAGTATTGAAATAATATTATAATATTATATAATATAAACTAGAGGAATTCCTTGAAACACCGTATAAAGAAGTTCAAATTCCAAAACTACCACACACTCCCAAAAGTTCTAAAAATACCACACACTCTCAAATGTTTCAAAAATACCACAAACATAAAAAGTGAATTTTAAGAGTTTAAAATTTAAAATTTTGGGTTTGGGTTTACTAAGTAGAGTTTAGGGTTTAGTTATGAAGGAGGTAGAGTTTGGTTTTGGGGTTTTTGGATTTAAATTTGAAGTTTTAAAGTTATTTCAATTTTGTGGTATTTTTGGAACAAAAACATTTTTGTGGTATTTTTGAAACTTTTGGGAGTGTGTGGTATTTTTGGAATAAACCTAATTTTTTGTGGTATTTTTGAGAATGGCCCTATTATATAATATAAACTAATAATAAATATTAAAAATATAATATTAAATTAGCGAGAATGTAAATAATAAAATATGTATAAAAATCATTTGGAATAGCGGAATTCATTGATAGTAGAAAAATAAATAGTTAAAAATAGAAATTTAAAAATTAACATGTGGTTTAGTGAATTTTCTTCTCTTTTATCACTTTTAGTTATTTGACTACCATTTTTTAAAAAAATCATATACTTGGCTAATTTTTCGAAGAAAGAAATGGAACACCACATAATTTGATATATGTGTGTATTATATATATATATATCTCACTATTCCATTAAAAAATATGAAAAAATAAAGAATAGAAAAAGCAAAAATGGTTAAGTACGTATCTTTTCTTTATATCACTCTATTGTTCATCTCTATCTTTTCTTTGTAAGAATATTTATATTCTAGGTGGCCTATATATCTTACGGTTTAATTATAAAGATTAAGCTTATATCAAAGATCATGATTCTAATAT
>OVBE01007302.1:0-18656 GCA_900406425.1 Iberis pinnata
TATATTTGTGTTAAGAAATTGTAATAATATTATTCAAATATAATCTATTTTCGTGCTTTCCCTTTCAATATCCATCCTGATTTTTATTTTTAACTATTTAGCAGTAAAAAAATTATTATTAACCAAAGTTTCTAGTTCTAGTAGTAAAGAGTTCATGGTTCTGAGTTATGCCACATGAGTTCGAATTTCGGCCACTATTAATTAAAATGGGATGAATTTTGGCGGCTCTCTTGGATATCCTTGACGACTGCAGACGTTTTCGACCTAATCAAAATCTTTCGGAACTCCGGATACCAAGGTCATAAAAAAATTAATTACAATCTAAACTACTTAACTACTTAGCATAGTAGAATGGAGTGATATTATCTCAAGTACTATTATACTCTCTTCTTCGTATTAATATAATTGATATTTTAGAAAAATATTTTGATTTAAATTAATTTTATATTTTGGGTTTCTATGCAGTAATTTAAAATTACTTACTATGTTGAAAACAAATTTTATTAGTTAAATTAGCTATAACTAATATTTTTTTAACAAAAATAGATAAAGTAAGTGATATTTATATTTTATTAAATAGCGCCTACAAATTTTATTGTGATGTAGAAAGTTTTTTATTTGTATTAATTATATCTGGTGATCTGGTGGTGAGGATGGCCTTTCCGGCGGTAGCTTTGCTTCAGGTTTTGTTTCTCTCTTCTTCTGCTAGTTGTGGATGGAGCTCGGGTCTATGCCCAGTTTTGTTTCAGGGTCCTTTGCCGGTGGTTGGATTTTCTTTTCCGGTCTTATCCGCAGGTTTCGGCGAGGTTGGGTGGGTGTCGAGTTCTCCGGCATCTTTCTCGGGTTCTCCTTCTTTTAGGTTTCTCTGGTTTACCTTCTGGTTTTGCTAGGGTTCCAGGTTTTGGGTCCCTCTCTTGGTTTGTTTCGAAAATTTAGGCTGCTTTCTCGGGTTAATGGTAGTTACGGGTTCCAGTTTGCTGGTCGTCGGATTTCGTTCTGGATTTCAATTTTGCTGTCGCTTCTCTGCCAAAGTGTTGCGGTTTGCTGGTTTAGTGTTTTTGGGTTGATTTTTTAGGTTTCTTGGTGTCCGCTCCGTTCGACTTCGGTTCGCAGCTTCGTCGGGGTTAGATGGTTAGAGAGAATGGTATGTCGGTTGGGCTCTGTTGACTCATTTTCTGACTAGAGTTGCTCCTTTCTTCTCATCCTATCTCGGTGTTGCCTCCTCAGCGGTTTGGCGTCAGTCTTACTGCGTTCTCGAGAAGGCTAGTCTGTTTCGTTCATTCCAGATCCTTCCTTCTGGAATTTGAAGCTGTTTCGGCCGTCGTTGCTGTTCTTTTAGGTTCGGGAAACTCTGTTGTCTTCCTCTTCTGCTTGGTATCTTGGCGAATCTTAGCTTTTTTGTTGTCCAGGTTTTTCGATAGATCATTTAGCTTGTTTTAGTTGGTTTTCTTGTGCCTATTAGTTCTGTTCTGTTTGTATGTTTGATTTTTCTCAACTTGGAAAAAAAACCTTGAAAGAGTTGTTGAAAAAGTGTTGCACATGGAGATTCAAAACAAACAGATAAGTGAATTGGAGATAGAGAGAGAGAGAATGTTCGTGCGGAAACCGCGTGGAATGAGGTCAGCAGGAGACCATCTCTGTCTGTCACCAACCTGTTTCCCTCTTTCTTCCTTTATTTCTCATTTTTATTAATTCTTGGAAATATAACTATTGAATTGTTCAATCGATATACCCTAGAAATTACAATTAAGGAGATATTGGACTTTTGATGTGACAAGTTAATTCCTCAAATCTTTTTTTTTTTGCCGTCTTTATTAATAAAACTAACCCGAGAAATACAACGAAAGAAAAAACAACCAACACAAACAACGAAAAACAACAGCCCACAAATTTCGACTAGCGAAGCTCGAAATTTCGGGAGACAAAAGCCTGCAAATTTCGACTAAGGGAGCTCGATATTTCAGGACACAAAGCCCGATAGCAACGGCAAACAAGGAACTACACAAAAACAAAGAGGCAATGGACTAAGCGAAGACTTAGATAAACCAGGCACGAGAGGGACTCTGAACAACAAGAAGATGCACCACTCAAAGCTCGAGGCAGACGAAAGAACTCCACAAAGACGCAAGCACCAGGAGAAAAGCCACACAAGACGAAGCTCAAAAATCCTCCTAAAATTTCATTACTACCTCTCGGATGAAGCACCAAAGACCATTTAAACCGGACAATGGGATCCTGGACGACAAGAGGAACGCCAATATATGTCCGAAGAAGGCGGGGTCTAAGCAGACCGGGAAACGCCGAAATGAAGTCTTGTCAAATAAGAGGAACCGATCACACCATACTAGTAGAGAGAAGGAGAGATAACCTGTTGCAGAGCCAGCCAAAATCCGAAGATGCCGACAGACGATCGGAGACTGCAAAGGACTAGGGGCTAAACCAGGAGCAAAGCTAATTCGACCCACCAGGAGCAGAGAAATGAAACGAAACCTGAGGCAAGAGGAGCCACTTCTTCACACCCAGACCACCCAAACCAACACAGAGACAGTATAGAGATGTGATGACCAAAACCATAAGCCCGAACCTCATCAGACAACACCAAGGAAACCAAATCCAGACCAGAAGCCATCTTAACTCTACGAATAGAGAGAAGAAGGACTCACTGTGGACCGCCGCCGCCGGAAAAGGAGAGCGCGCCACCCGATCACCCACCGGAGAAAACAACAGTCACCAGAAACCAGAATCAAGCTGAGATCACAGAGGAACGGCGGTGAGAGATGAAGTGAAACCTGGCCGGAAAAGAGAGGAAACGACGAGAAAACAAAGCCGATGACCGTAGAAGACCGCCGATCTCCACCTCTGCGCCGAAGCCTAACCCACCGTCGCCAGATCTCTATCGCCACCAGCTTCGCCTGGAAGCCACACCAACTCTGCTACCGAGCCTCTACCGCATACAACACTAACAGACGGCGAAAAGGAGAAGCGGTGGGAGACGACGCCGGTGAGGTCACGGCGCCGCCGCCAAGCGAAAGAGAAGATTAGGGATTTCTAGGGAAGAGAGCCCGAGAGAGAAAACGCTAAGATATTTGCAGTTTTCAAAATATAACTTTTAGTTAATTTCTCAAATCTAAAGGTTCGAATAATAACACAATTACACAAATTAAGTGGAATAGGAGTATGATTAAAAACAATACAAGAAATTAGCAGAGGTGATTAAAAACACTACAGTTATAATAAAATTAGTAATGAGGGATAGTATTTGAACAGTGAATAAAAATTAGAAGTGCGAGATAATGTTTAAATGATAAATAAAAATTAGCGTGGCAGGATAAAGTTTATGTTTCAAAAATATCACTCTTAATTATTCTAAAATATCATTAAAATGTTTTACTTCCAAAAATATTACCGCACAATAATAAAAAATTTATTTGTTTTTTGTAAAGTTCGGGTAGTGCGATTCAACTTCTAAAATTTTGGTTTAATTCGGATTGTGTTCCGGTTAGTCGTATAATATATTTTGATATTCATTCGATGTGTTACATAGATGCAGTGCTGATTCAGAAATATTACCCCGGACAAAAAAATTAGTCTGGCCCATTAAATTTAGTTTTAAAAAATTAATAAATAAATTAATCAAATTTTAATGTATTATATTTTTATTGTAAATTTTTTTAGAAATATAAATTATATACAAATAAATATTATTAGTGTTTCATAAAATCACTATTTAAAAAAATTAAAATTAGGCCCTAAGATTATCGGTTCAGGGGAGGGATTCGGGGGACCCTAGTGTCCCTCCCACTAAGCCGGGACTGCATAGATGTTTTCATTTTCATACAAAATTTTGTACTACATAAGCCTAAGTTTTCGAGTATTCGCTTCGATTTGGTACGGTTCTTTGGAATTTTGGCTAATTTAAATTTAAAAAATAAAAATATAAATTATTTTCAGATAGTTTAGTGTAATTTAAATATATAATTATATTATTTTATATATAATAAAATTATCATTTATTTTTGGTGAAATTCGGTTAGTTCGGATAGTGTGTGAATCATATCACTATTCCATATCTAAAAAATCTGCACTTGAACCCACTTCAACTACTATGTTTTTTTTTTTGTCTCGGATTTTTTTTATTGTATACAAACGTAAAAATAAATACAAAACAAAAAGTACCCCGTAAATCTCAATTGCTAAAAGCAAAGCGTTATTGATTTTATTAGTGGATGGTGCAAATTATAAAAATCTGTACTGCCTATTGCTAAAACTTTTTTTCATGCACTTCATTCAAGCCCTAAAAACTTGTTTGTTCTTCTTTATGTTACATATGCTAATAGGGTTCGGATCACCGTATAGCATCCAGATATACACGTAGATGTAGATGTTTATTCAAAATATATACTCTGGATATTTAAAAAATATATATATGAATAATTAAATATAATATATATAATGTCAAAATAAATTGTACTATATGTCTATAATGGCAAAACAAAATTGTATCATTGATATATCCATAACCACAAAATCAAAATTTAAAATAAGTATTAATAATTATAAAAATTAATTTTCTTTTTGGTGTACTATTAAATTTATTGAGAAAAATAAAGTTATTATTTACAAAGGATTATCCAATGGATAATTAAAGATGAAATGTAAGACACTGAAAAAGTCGGACGTAGCTAGACGGTTTGTGACGGTGCGATAGATTTGAGAACGGGCGTAGGAGACAGAGTGAGGGGGGTGCCCATGGCAACGGCTATTTTGGTCACGCCAATTATAAAAATTAATACTAATTTTCATAGAACATAAAGACAAAAGCTACATATTTTATTTTTTATATTTATCTTCTACACCTACATCTAGAACCAAATTACATTCAGATTCACATACAACATCAAACAACGTATATACGACCGTATTATCCGTTTATGCGCTGCATAATTAGTCGTATAATTAAAATTTGTATTTTTATTATAATGTAAAAAACGTTATAATGACTAACAGAACAACATATAACAGCGTATATACACTCGTATTGTCCATTTCTTAAAACACTGATTTTATTGAATAAAAATATTAATGGAAGAAGTAATGTTGCAATGGTGAATTAGGTAGTAAACCAATTATAGAGTAAAAATTAAGTGAATGACTATAAGATTATATAATTGATTTTGAAAAATTTTATGGCACATGTATCTCTATCTTACCCCTTATAAATAATATGGACTATTTAAGTATAGTATAAACTCAAAATCCTATATCATAAACTTTAAACCATATAGTATAAACTCTAAACCCTAAACTCTAAATTTTAAACTCTAAACTCTAAACTTAAAATATAAACTCAAAATATAAAAATATATTTAGGTTTAGGATCGACTATATTCACAATTATTATATAAAATATAAGTTCGTTTAAAATAATTCTAATTATGTTAGATTAGATAAAGCATGTGTTTTTTAAATAATATTGTCAGAATTTATTATTTGAATTAAGATGATTTTAATTGTAAAAAGAGGCAATGAAGGTGAATTATTTTTAAAAAAAACATGAATGTATCGAAAAGATAAAACAAGAGGGAGAAGGTAAAATAGAAATACGAAAAATGCAATAGTAACACTTATGTCTTAGGTGTTAAAAAATTAAATATGGTTTATATTTTTGTATGTTTATATTGTATTAAAATAATAAAGAAGTTGATGTTGTGTGCGATCAATCTTCGCTAAGTGCGATTCATTTTTCGCCATGTGCGATCAAATCCATTTGTTGATTCTAAGCTTCGTTCAGTATCACTTAAGCTTCGCATTCATCTTCGGTTTGTGAGATTCCCACCTCTGCATCTCTGATCGATTTGGTTTTCTACTTTCCTTGCATTATCTATTGGGTGTTTTTTTTCTCTTTGATACTCTGGATTATGCTACTTCTACGTGCATGCAACATTTGGATATCACAATCTGAATTTTTCCAGGTGCATGTCACAACTTTCCAATCGACTCCTTATATGCTTTTTCTCGGGATATTTGGTTAAGTCTGATTGTTAAAGCTGGAAAGTTGTTATGTCTGACTCTCAAGCATAAGATCATAGATGTTATTATTGATGATCCACAAAATCTTTGCAAACAAAACTTATCTATTGATGAGACTTATGCATTATAATTGTCAGGGGTTAAGAAATTCTCTAACAATTCAGCAACTTCAGAGCATAAAGAAGATCTATAATTCGCATACTCTATTCCTAACAGAAAATAAGAATCCAAATTATTATGTTTCTAATATTGGTATTATGTTAGGTTATTCTTATATATATATATATATATATATATATATATATTTTGTTACCTCCCATAAGAAGAAGTGGAGACATTGCAATTTTCTGGAATATTGAATTAAAGCTAGAAGTTATCTCGGAATCATCTCCAAATCGCGTTGATGTTTACTTTACCTTCAAGAAACGATCATTTTATATTACATACATATATGGCCCTCCTATGCAACCCCATTGTTTTTCTTTTTGGAACTATTTAACCTCTCAAGTTGCTGCCAGTAGTTCTTGGACTAGTCTTCATTTGTTTTTGGGAGATTTTAATGATATGTTATCAAATACAGAGAAAAGAGGAGGACCTAGAAGAACTAAGTCATCCTTTTTATTTCCGTAGATTTGTTCATAGCTTAGGACTCAAGACATTAGAATGTTTGGTGGGCATTACACCTGGTCAGGTCGTTCCTATGCTCACACTGTGAAATCTCATATTGACCGAGTCATGGGCACCCAAGAGTGGATTGATCAATATCCACGGGCTTATGTTCAATTATTACCTTGGTGTGGATCTGATCATAGGCCTCTTCTTCTTTACATTGATGGTACACCTTGGCATGAGAACCATTTATTTAAGTATGAGAGTAGATGGAAGTTTAACCCAACAATCAAAGAGGAAGTTCAAAATATATGGGCTCTTCATCAACACAAATACTCGCCCGTCAATTTTTCGGGAATATTGCAAGAATGTCGTAAGGATCTCTCTAGATGGAAACATAAGGAGTTCTCAAACACATCAACAACAATGCAGTCTCTTAAGAATCAACTTCATGCTGCTTATGAAGCTTATCCGATTGATTTTGCTCAAGTAAACTCTCTTAAACAACAATTATTGAGGGTTTGCAAACTGGAGAAAGATTATTGTGTCCAAAGAGGTCTGGGATTTAAGCCCAAGTTCCCCCATTTCACATGATATTCAGTTCTCAAACTCCATCAACGAAAACGTTGCACTAGTTATTGATCACAAACTATCAGATTCCTCCATAGATTTTACTCTAAATCCTTTCCTAAGATGGCGAATTTGGAAAATGCGTAACGACATAGTGTTCAACAACAACCGAAGAAGCATTCCAAATGTTATTTGTCAAGCGATACTTGATCTAATGATTTAGAGAAATTCCCTGGCGGGCCAATGCTCTGTTTCTGACTATAAATTTACAACAGGGAGGAATACGTCAAATCATCAACCATCTACCTATATATCTTCGCAACTCTCTAACGCTTATTGCCTTTTCACAAATGGATCTTGGGTTTTTGTAACGGAGCATGTTTGTATAGGATGGGTGTTGTATAAGGATGGCAAGAAATTACTTCAAGGTTATTCATCTGTACCTCCAACGAATACTGCACTAGAAGTTGAAATATTAGCTGTGGGTGAAGCACTTCAACAACTAAGGCGGCTCTAATTCAAGACATTCAGTGATTGTAAGCAGTTGGTAAACATGATGACATCGACAGGCATAACTTCATCAAAGGCTGCAATACTTATGTCCAAGACATTCAAACTTTATTAAAATTGTTCTCCTTTATACAGTTTACTCATATGTCTAGATTAAGTAGATGATCTGGCTAGATTATCCTATTCTGTAACAAACTCTGTAATTCGTTGGTTCTAATTGTAGAGTAGAAGTACTGTCGAAAAAAAAAAAAAAAAAAGTCCGTAGCTTGGGCTATAAAAGACCAGCAAGTGAACACAAGAAGAGTAGATAAATTGGATCAGACCAAACCATCCTACGCAACATTAAACAAACATGAAGATAATTGTCTCCATATTGCTAGTAGCTTCACTTCTTCAACGCACTTCATCTCTTGCATCGGCTACTGTATTAGGTTCGTTAATCTCATGATCTCTTCAAGACTTTGTTTTTTAGTTTTCCATAAAACTAAGTATACATACATTTAATCACACTTTTTCTTTATATTTGCATGTTCATTTAAAACATCATAACATGCAAACAAAGAAAAGTAACCTTGTTTTATGTTTTTAAAAAATCATGACTTAGTTGAACTTCTTATAGTTTCATAAGCGGATGGTCTCGACTTAAAGGCCTACATGCATTAATCTTTGGAAATTAATGAAAACCTCATCAAATAAAAGTGCAATTATGGATTAAAACGAAAATAAAATCATTAAGAGTATAAGATGGTTATGAAGGTGGTGGATTGGCGGTGGCTCCGGCGTCGGGGCCGATAGGCAAAGATGGAGAGGAGCTAGAGAAATGGTGTGGAGGCAAATGTGAAGAGAGATGCAAAGAAGCAGGGATGAAGGATCGGTGTTTGAAGTATTGTAAGATATGTTGTAAAGAGTGTAAGTGTGTTCCTTCAGGAACTTATGGGAATAAGCATGAGTGTGCTTGTTATCGTGACAAGCTCAGCAGCAAAAACACTCCCAAGTGTCCTTGATTCTCTTATCTCACAAGTAACTCTATTTAAGCTTTCCGAACTATTCAACTCTTCGTTTGTTCTACGTTCACTTCAAATCATTAATAAAAATGATGAATTTACTCGATTCTTTACTTGGAACTTTTTGTTGAATTTCAGTTATAAATCTGGTATAATACAGCATAATTCAACAACTACAAACATGTTAGGTGAATATTTATGATGGAGTTGAGACAACTTCTTACTAGGTTCTAAAAGACTGACAATCGTGTTAGGTTCATCACGTGCTTCAAACTACTCCCTTGTCTAAGCTTTTTTATTTGGGTATAAGTTTGGACCAAAATTAATGATAATCACGGGTTAATGGCGGATGTATTGTTTATTTTCTTATGACACACTCGTGAGTCGTGATTTACCCAAATTTTTTATTGCAGAGAAAAAATTCACACAGCATGGTATCCATCAAGACAAACAAATTGCACTATCAGTTTAAGTGTAAAATCTAGCTATCATAAAATCAGATTTTTTGTTTAAAGCAAATAAAAACGATAATTAAAAGTAATGTAAACTGAAAAAGAATAACGCGTCTTTTCAAATCTAGATAGATTTTGAATGAATCTCGTTTCACAAAACTCGGTTTCCGTCGTGGTTTTCACAAGGGTCCGTCTAAGCTTGGACCATCACGTAGTCTTTCGGAGGTTTTCTTCACGAGTTCGACGGCGAATCTCGTAAATTCCATTCCATGATAAAAAAAAACTCAGACTTTTAATTTGGGGATTTCATTAACCTTTTGGCAACAGCATCACATGTATTGGTTTCACATTTGATTTTACCACACTTTACGTTCATCTCTTGTATACCAATTTGGTGGGTACAAGGATTAATTAACGGAACCTATAGGTGGCTTGGTGTTAAATCATTTCAGCTATTATTAGCCATAAGAGTTTCAACGACTGAGCTTTTGAGTTTGATAAGCTCTTTCTCTAATAGAAGTAAACCATTACTATTTTTCAAACGTTTTAAGATTATAAACACCTTTTCCAAATGGAGTCTAGTTAGGTTTAATAAAGGTCTCTTATCTCATACTTGAGGTTTTATCATGGTCAAACGCATGCATAAAAACATGGTATTTGTTTTCGAAGTTAACAAAAGGAGGCCAAACAGTTTGGGATGATTTTCAAAACGTCGCGACTCACGGCTCCGGTGTGGGCTGGTCGGATTCGTTTCAACTTTAAGGAGATCTATGGTTCTCTAGATCTTACCGTTTCTAAGGTTCTGGTTTTTTCTCATCATATAAGCAAAATAGAGATTATGGAGGATCTCAAAGAGGAAAAGGAATGTCACATGATCAGAGATTATCAGTTATTTGTATGGTCTCATTGTATAACTTATGTATTCTCAATTTCATGGATTTGGAAAATAATAATAATGGTTATTACTGTTAGGCTATATTTAAGTATTGTGGAAATACAACCTAATGTTAATAAGGTTAAGTACTGGGAAAAGACATTACTAAAATGTGGAGACCATCTTATAGTTTTAACTTTGGTTATAAGGAAATATATGTCAAAGTTCACTTTAGCTCAAGAAAAGCGCGTGAATAAATATGAGTATAATGAATTGGAATTGTCAAGGTATGGAGAGTATCGATACGACTAGTAGATTGAGGGAAATGTAGAGAAACACTTTTCCAGATTTTTTATTTCTCGTGGAAAAAAAAACCAAAGAAATTATGTTTTAAAAATCCAAGGGAGTTTAGGATATGATCATGCTCATATTGTCGATCCTATCAGTTTAAGTGGCGGTTTAGCCTTGTTTTGGAAAAATTCATACATCGTTGATGTTATATCGGCTGATAAGAGAATTATTGATATCAAGGTCAAAATAGGATCCTTAAAAATTTTTTCATCTCTTTTGTTTACGGTGATCCAATTAGGGCTAACCGAAAAGCAGTTTAGGATAGATTAACTGAGATAGGGCTCACAAAGATCAAGCACGGTTCCTCGTGGGTGATTTTAACGAACTTTTGAACAATTCAGAAAAGTTAGGTGGGCCAGAGAGGGATGAGGTTACCTTCTATGCATTTCGAAATCTCGTCAATGATTGTCGAATTCGAGAAATTCCAAGTACGGGTGATAATTTCTCATGGGGAGGTTGGAGAGACGACGGGTCAGGCAATAATATTTGGACTCAATGTCGTTTAGATAGATAGTTCGGAAATGCTGGGCGGTTTATGTTTGACAAACGTTGGGTGACTAAGCCAGAAATTGCTGAGATTATTAAACAAAATTGGAACGAAGAGGATGACACGACATCTAAGTCTATTTCAGACAAGATAGCATTGTGTAGAAGAAATATTTCTCATTGGAAACATAGTAATGTAAATTCGGTGAACACAAAAATTCGCCTTCAACGGTTGAGATCGAAGTTAGAGGAGGAAACCTCGAAATAAAATCCAAATGCTCAATTGATGTCGAATCTTTGTTGGGAAATAACAAAGGCTTTTAGAGAAGAAGAAGTTTTCTCGAAACATCAAAGCAAAGAGCGTTGGTTAAAAGACGAAGATCAAAATACAAGTTATTTCCATGGGAGTGTACAACGCAGACGGGCTCAAAATAGGATAATATCACTCTAGGGTGAAAACGGAACAGACCAGTTCACAGAGGAATCTAAAGACAACATCGCGGTGTCCTATTTTATCAAATTATTTTCATCAAGTAGGCCTAGTCAGCCGTTTGATGTACTTGACGAAATGGTACCTAGGGTAGATAGTTTAATGAATGATTTTTTAATTAAACAAGTTTCTGATAAATAGGTTAAAGACACAATGTTTAGTCTAAAAAAAGACAGCGCACCGGGTTTTGATAGAATGACAAGCCAATTTTTCCAAACTTATTGGAATGTGATAGGTGAAAGTGTAACCAAGGAGGTCCAGGAGTTCTTCGACACAACTATTTTGCAACCAGACTGAAACTACACTCAGTTATTGTTGTTACCTAAAGTTCCAAATGCAAAGAAAATGACAGATTTGAGGCTCATAAGTTTGTGCTCGGTATTTTATAAGATAATCTCAAAGATATTATGCTCAAGGTTATAACTTTATTTACCTTCCATTGTCTCCGAAACTCAAGGAGCCTTCGTGTCAGGGCGTCTTATCTCAGATAACATATTGTTGGCTCATGAAATGGTTTATGGCCTCCGCACAAATGATAATTGCAACGAAGAATTCATGGCCATCAAGACTGATATGTCAAAGCTTTCGATAGAGTGGAATGGAGCTTCTTAGAAGCATTTTTCACTAGGTTAGGGTTCCACAAAAAATGGATTAGTTGGATCATGGCTTGTATAAGATCGGTTTCTTACTCTGTTCTTTTAAATGGACAATCGCATAGTCATTTTAAGCCTGAGCATGGGCTACGACAAGGAGATCCCTTATCACCCTTTCTTTTTATTTTATGTGCTGAAACCTTGGTGCACATTATGAATAGATCAAAGGCGCAAGGGAAACTCACAGGTATACGCCTTAATATGTAATGCCCATCGATACAACACATTCTATTTTCCGATGATAGTCTCTTCTTATGTCGTTCGACCTTTGAAGAATGTAAGGAGATATTGAGATGTTTAAAAATTTATGGTGATTCTTCGGGTCAGGAAATAAACTTTCAAAAATCATCAATCACCTTTGGGGGTAAACTTGATCCCTATATGTGTCGGATGTTAGGTTTATTTATGGGAATACAAAAACAAGGAGGTGTTGGGATATATTTGGGGCTCCCATTATGTTTTAATGGTTCAAAAAGAGAATTATTGGCATTCATCACAGATAGACTAAATTCAAGACTTTCTGGATGGTATGCAAAAACTCTTTCTCTTGGAGGAAAAGAAATATTGTTGAAATATCTGGCAATGGCCTTACCAGTGTATGCCATGTCATGTTTTAAGTTAACCATACATCAGTTTTAAAAAATCATTAGTGCTATGACGAGTTTTTGGTGGAATACTAATGAAGAAAAAAGGAAAATTAATTGGGTTGCATGGTCAAAGATGTGTCGATCAAAGCCAGATGGAGGTTTAGGCTTTCGAGATATTGGTGTATTTAACCAGGCATTGTTGGCTAAGCAAGCATGAAGAGTGTTAAATGAACCACAATCATTGCTCTCACGTGTCTACAAAGCTAAATATTTTCCAACTAAATATTTCCTTAAGGGCCCAATGGGAACTCGTCCGTCTTATGCTTGGCGAAATATACTTTTCGGCCGAGAATTATCAGAAAAAGGTTTGATAAAAATCATTGGAAATAGAACAGATACAAAATTTTGGTCAGATAAATGGTTGTTTGATGGCGAACCACGTTCACCTATGAGTTTAAATTTACCAATTGACAACGATCTAAGGGTTTCCACATTATTAACTTCGGAAGGCTCATGGGACAGACTAAAAATTCATCATTTATTTCCAATAAGTGATGCAGAGAAAATTTTCTCATTACAACCCAACAATCAATTACTAGATAAGTATGTTTGGGCTTATTCGGCAGATAGTAGATACCAGGTAAAGAGTGGTAGTTCTTTGATCGCAAGGTTAAAAGAGCAAATAATTATCCCAACACCCCCAACAAAGGTTAGATAATGCTCTAAAATCGAAGATATTGGGTATTAGGACCGTACCAAAAATCAAAATGTTCATATGGAAGGCACTCTCTGGGGCTTTGGCGGTCGTGGATTGTCTACGTGCTCATGGAATACAAGCACAATTGAGATGTAAACTTTGCAATGTCGGGATTGAAACACTAAATTATGTGTTGTTTGAATGCGTCAATGCCACCAACATTTGGCAAGCTGCATTAATTCCAGGTGCCACTCAAGGTTTTGGAAACTCTCTTAGTCACAACATTAATCATTTGTTAATGTTAATGCAAGAGAATGATAGTCATTCCAAATTACGGGCCTCAATCCCTTGGATTTTATGGGAAATTTGGATAAATAGGAATGCTTTGGTTATTGAACAAAAAATAAAATGATATATCAATAATGGTTTCACTAGCTCAAGAAGAAGTAGATCATTGGAATAAGCTCTTCGACGAAACTAAATTGGAATCTACTTGTTCATTTCATCACCCCAAAAAGGCAGAAGCAGTTTGGACAAATCCACCTTCAAATGTCCAAAAATGTAATGTTCATGCGTCTTGGTTCAATGGTGATTACATGTTTGGTGGGTCTTGGATAGTACGGAACTATACCAGGAAAGCTTTCTATCATGCAAGGGATGCATTTCAACCAACATGCAGTAGATTCAAAGCGGAACTTCGTTGTATTCTTTGGGCCCTAACAAGTTTGTCTGACCTTCACTTGTACGACCTACGCTTGAGTGTTATTGAAGTTTGGTCCAATTATGGAAGCGTAGTTAACGCCATTAATAATCCCTCTCTTTGGCCAAAGTACAAGAATCTTCTACAAAGGATTTCTCGCGTCAGTGAATCCTTCGCCTCGGTATCTTTCCATATGTCATCCCCTTCCGCCAACTCCATAGCAAGAGACATCGCCAAAAGCGTTAAAAAATATGGTCTTCTCCAATCTTACCTAGCTTTGGAAGGTCTTTCTTGGCTTCATTCGCGCATCCAGAGAGAAGCTCAAATCCACTTGTAAGGGTGGTATTTTCAAATTTTCAAATAAATTTATATCTAATTACTATTGTAATTGCTACTATTTGTTTTCTTTTTATTTTTTGATGAATGGGAAAAAAGTAATGTAAACTTAATTGACAGATTAATTTACTATATAGAAAAACGATTAAATCACATTTTTGACTAACATCAATAACTCAAAACAATGGTTGATTTGATTAGATCCCATGAAGTATATGCATTTAAGTTATTTACCCCCCCCCCACCCCCTCCCTCTAACTTTGTAACTTTTTAGGAAACCTCCTAAATATGTATATCTCTTTATCCTATCCCTAAATTAATCGATCTCATCACTAAATTTTCCAGAAAATTTATAAGCTTAATTAGCGATTCTAAATTAATAAAAAAAGATCAGAAATCGCGACTGAGATTTTAGTAAAACCAATAATCCGTGCGGATTCTTTCCCCAACTAACGAAGAGAATTGCCATGATCAAAAATAATTTTAACGTTATGCTAAATTTAACCCCAGATTAATTTGCGATTCTTATTTTTTCTTGGGTTAAACAAAAATAAAATTCAAATCAAGTTTCGATAACTTATTTGATAACCACGCTGGTTTTTAATAAGTCTCAGTCGCGATTTTTTATCGTGTTTTATTAATTTAAAATTGCAAATGAAGCTTATTAATCTCCTAGAGAGTTTAGTGATGAGATCGATTAATTTGAAAGGAAGGTGGGATGGGGTGAAGAGGTATGTTGAGGGGGTTTCCAAAGAGCCACAAAGTTAAGGAAAAATAGTTTGAGTGCACATAGTTGAAGGGAAAGTGAAATCAAACCTATAATCAATCTCCTTACATAGCATTGAATCCTTATGAAACAAAACATTGAAAACTAAATTGCGTTGATTCTCATTACTTTAATAATGCATTATTTATCAAGTTCGATATGTCACAGAACTCAACAAATGATACATCGTTGGTTAGTGAGATTCTTCTCATTTATGCTATTTTAGGTTTCTAAACCAAATGTTTCTCTTTGTATTTATACAACATAAAATCATGAAATAAATGGTCAACCTAATTTAAACATTAAAATCGAACAAGATAAAGAATTAATTGATAATTTTCCCACCTAACAAACCATAACTGTCAAATCATGTTTTTTTTGGAAATCCAAGAATCTAACTCGGAAACTAATCTAAAGTAGAAAAAAAATTCATAGAATTGAAGAAATAAAAAAAAGCAATTTCATAAATAGATATAACGAGAGTTGTGAAATACTTCACCAAAGTGATACAAGTTCAGATTTCGTCTCCATCACTCATAAATTAAAAGCTAAAGTAAAGATTAAAAGACAAAAAAAAACTAAAAACAAATCTAAAATAGTGTACAAGGAAAAAAAAATTAAAAGGTCATCTAGAAAGAGGTTTAGAAACAAAAAACCACTGATCCTCAAGCAAACATAGTTCCAAATCTGAGAAAGAGGTTTGGAAACCACATAAGAAACTCTCAAATCTTAGCAATCTAACATTTAAAACTGAATTCAAGAACCACCAATCCTAGACATCCATCACACCTAGTTCTTACGTCACCAATTAGATAAAAAAAATGTAGTCTACTCTAAAATCTTATTCTTCTCCGAATCATATCAGCCAACTATCAACATTCAATAAGTACAAAGTGCGTTTTTATCTATAGGATATTGATAAACGCACTCAAGTAATGTTCCTTCGGGTTTTCAATACAAGATTAACCGTAAGATCCTTCGATCCCTCTCCTCTTCCTTTTCTCACTTTTTTTATATAATCAAATTTTGAAGCATGAAAATATGTGAGTTTACACTCTGCTCTCAACTCATAATTACTTGATTTTTTGGTTTTCTGATATGTGAAAAGATACAAGTTTACTCCCTGCTCCTAGTCTTTTATTAATTTTTTCTCTTTTATATATTTTTTTTTTTTCTGAAGGGAAATAAGAGAGAGACTGTACTACCAAATAAAACATCTTGTCAAGTCTTAAAGGAAAAATCAAGCTCAAAGTATATCAACCTCCTAGGCAAGAGAATTAAGTTCAAATTTTTTTTATCACCCTTCAAGACCGAGAAGGAGCAAGAGACAAGATCTAAAAACGTTGGATATAGGTGCGACGATATGAGCCTAGACTAGAGGCAAGGGGAAAGCTGGTGAAAGCGAAACATACCAAAGGGGAAGAATCGCCACCAAACCAACGACAGCCATGTCCGTTAGCTGTAGAAAAACGTTCAGTTGGCTATGAAGTCTGGCGCACCATCAACGTGACCAATAAACACTTTAGATCCACACTACAACGTCGAGATCTCTGCTTTTACCACACTTCATCACGAAAAGCTACAAACCGAGGAAAAAAATATCTATATCAAGAAACTAACAAAGAGAGACCAACGCCAACACCATTGGAGCCGCTGACCACCGGTCCTAAATCTCAAAAATTAAGAAACATCGCTTGAAAATAAAAGATTATAAGTAAAAAAGATGTAGTCTTAAAGATTAGTTATAAAGAAAAGAATAACTTTCGTTTTATGTGATAAATCTCCTTTAATAAAACAAACTCACTTAGAATAATAATTTTGTCTTATTAGATATAATAATATTTATCCTCTTGTATTAAATTTATGATTTTAATATTATATCATTCAAATAATTAACTATTGTAATCCTATTTAGAACGGTAAATAGTGCATAGCTTCAATTACATGTTACTATCTATAACCATTTAGGGTTGAATAGAATGAGATATTATACTACTTTTTGGTAAATCGTACATAAATAAATTTAATTTAAAATAATATACCTAAAAACGTAAAATCAAACCTATAACATAAGTTTTTGTCATTAATTTATATTATATTAAACTAAAAAATTCAACTCACTTCGAGGTATAACAATTTTCACTATGAATAAGAAATAAACCCATAAAGGATAACTGACCTCACGCATAAGGTGATAAAATATTCTTAAAAGAAGAAGAACTCCCAATAAGGAAAAACAAAGAACTCCCAAAAAGAGAGAACAAAGAACTCCCAAAAAAGGTGAACATAGTTTACTATAATCTAAACTATAAATCATGATGTATTCTTCTAAATCCCTGATTTTTCGAAGTAAACATGTGATATTAGTAGGGAATAATCGTTCTAGAAGTTGTAAATCTAGACCTAATCTAACATAAATGACGACAATACACAAAATACAAAGATAAACTAAATAAACGTTATCTAAAACAAAAATGAGCCAAATAGATAATCCTTATTTTTAAATTGGCCTTCCAAAAGAATAAGTCCACAACGAGAAACAACCCTCCACACCATGCGTCAAAGTTGAAAACGGCATATCCCAACACGTCGTAACCCATTACCGGAAACCACCTCTTCTTGCTGCCACAATTGCCACATGATAACCACCTATGGATAATCCGTACAATTATCGAGCCCAACAGCCCAGGATAACCGCCGAAGTTGAAGTCCCGGCTAGCGCATGCCGGTAAACCTTAAGAAAAAGCAATATGTAGCCAACACCGCCATAGAAGATGATAACCAAGCTTGGAAGACGCCATCAATGAAAAGAGACTCTTGATTAAACAGATATGCAAAGCCCACCAACATGCATGTGGAAGAAGAGTATTTGGTGAGCATAAGATCGACAAAGGTGATAGTGACCCAGAGACGCTAGAGCAAAACATAATGTACCGAGGAGGGGAGAGGACAACCGCCAAAAAACAAAGAAAAAAAAGACTCAGCGCTGGAGGTAGTCCTTTTCTATTTCCCATATACACATACTTCCGGGTAAACTTCAGCCACCTAGCATGTGTATCCTTTCCACAGACATTGCAAGCTTGTTTCCCCTTCACTTTACTTCCAGACAGTGTCCCAAATGCTGGATAATCACTGATAGTCCAAAGCAGTAAGGCTCTAAGTGTGAAATTTTCCTTAGCAAGTGAGTCATACACTTGAATACCTTCAGTTCACAAATATTTTAAATCGTCTATTAATGGTGCTAAGTATACGTGTATGTTATTACCAGGAGTTGTTGGACCAGAGATCAACATAGTCAACATTATGTTCTCAGCCTTCATACACATTGTTGGAGGAGTGTTATAGTTCAAAAAAAACAATGGCCGAGTGCTGTAATTGGTGTTTTGAAGAGAGAAAGGGTTCATCCCATCTATAGAAAGTCCAAGTCTAAGATTTCTTGGTTCAGCAGCAAAGGCTGGCCATGACTTGTTCACTTGTGCCCAAGTTATATGAGTTTGAGTACTATTAGTTACAAGTTCAAAGGGTTTAATTATATCAGTTT
>OVBE01007303.1:0-18655 GCA_900406425.1 Iberis pinnata
AATTCTTTTAAGCTTTGACCCACATAATCTAAGACCTAAGACCTTTTGTTAAGTCTTTATTCAACAATTTGTCATTGTAAAACTTTGACTTTATTTTAAATATCAATAAATATTTGATTGGAATTTAAAATTGGTGTGATTGTAACTTCTAATATTAAAAATATATTTTTTCAAAATATAAATTTAGATATGATTATTAATAATGTTAATTTAATTATTATTTATGTTTTTGGTTTTTCATTTATACATTTTTATCTTTTATTTTATCTGAAAATTACTAAGTTAGTATAACACCAATATTTAGAATTTATAACATAATTAAAATGGATCTTGATAGAAGAAAATAAAAAAATGATTACTAATTAACAAAAAAAATTTAATTTTAAAATCCATATAAATTTATAGATAAATTTAAAACATTTAAGGAACATAAGAGAGATAATTTTTTGTTAATTTTTTATTACAGCCTCGTGACTTTTAAAAGTTATGGTAAATGAAGAAGAAAAAATAAAAAGTGGCTGTAGTGGCTTCTAAAACAAAAAAGTAATAAAAACTTGATTGGAGAATAATAGACCGTAAAACCAAATTTAAAGCCTACAGCCTTTAAAACCACCCTTCCAATCAGCCCATTAATTAGAATAAATCTTTAATTATCAAATAAGACAAATAAATCACAATATTTTAAATTCAAACCATTTATATCTTAAACTTTCAAAAATCCAAATAAATCAAAATTTCTATGATAATACTATTTAAATTACAAGTTGACCAAACATTTTAGCCTCATAAAAAAAAATCAATTCTAAAGGATTTTAAATGATTAACTTTTATTAAAACCAAATTGGTTTGGTGGATAAAAGATTATCAAACAAGTCAAAAATCATTGTAAGGTTAAACGTAAAATCTCAGCGAGAAATTTATCACCCCTTCGTTGCTCTTGCTTTCTCCTAAACGATTTTCTGAAACTTGTTATCCCTGGTTCGTTTCTCTTCTCTTTATGATTGAATTGATCTTGCGTGGGAAGCAGATCTATGTGATTAATCGCGTATTTGATTAATTTTCATTTGGTCTTTTAAGGACAAATGAAGCATATAGTAAAGATCTTGAGCCTGTTGGTGGCAGTCTCTGCCTTGTGGATTGGTCTTCTGCAAGCTGCAATTGTTCCCCTTCCCCCAAGCCATACATGGTTGGTGAGTAAAATTAGGGCATCTTTTTGGGTTTATTTGAAATCAGGAATATCTTCTGATTTGGTACTGTCACAGCTACCGATCTACTTTGTAGTTTCCCTCGGATGCTATGGTCTATTAATGGTCGGAATCGGTCTAATGCAGTTTCCTACATGTCCCCAAGAAGCAGTTCTCTTGCAGCAGGTAGGTATTTTTCAGATAAGCTCTTTGTGTGGTTCAATTTTGATATTTCTTAAACAATCCTTAATGGTGGATGCAGGATATTGCAGAGGCTAAGGACTTCTTCAAGCACAAAGGAGTCCATGTTGGATCTGACTGAGAGAGAGAGAGAGGTTGAAGTTGTGGCCTGAGGTTCCGGTTTCTTCACTTGGTACCGACTTTGATATTTTCTGTATCAGTAATTAATATACCAAGTTACATTGGTAATTATTAATCTTTCAAGTTATCATTTTTTTAGTTAGGACGATTCTCAACCATACCGCAAAAATGTTTCCTTTATAAAATACCACAAAATTAAAATAATCTAAATTTTAAATTTAAATGTTTGGATTATCTTCCTTTAGTTTTAGTAAACCGGTTTAATTGCTCAAATTATATGTAAGCATCTAAACATATGGGGATTATCAAACAAATATTCTTCTTCTTCCATCGTCATCTTGAATCTTTGTGTTTCCAAGGTGATCCTTCGTCTTTTAAACTTTGATTTACCGTTCTTCAAATTCTTGGTTGATTCCGGGATCAGATTTATCTTCTCGTCATATTTCAAAACCTTAAAATTTAACTAATAAAAACGACATTGTTTTAGCATTGGACCGAAGTCAGCAACTTTACCTATTAATTTGATAGCAATTCGGTTCGAGGCACTTGAGAGCTATTTTTTTGTTTGTACGAGAACTATATTCAAAATGTTATACAATGTAGATGTTGTTTAGTAAGGTCAAAAAGTGAATTCACGAAAAAGTGTACAAGCACTAATCGGACTTTTCCCAAAAAGTGATTAACCAATAATTATGCCGTTCTTTATCTTATGAGGTTATGTTTGTCTTCTTATTTGATAATGTCGACAGCTTCCAATCTTACTGTTGGAACGGATTAACACAATGAAGTTACTGTTACTGAACAAAGACTTTAAATGTGCTATCTGGGTATTTTGATTTTAGACAGTGTTTCCGAGGCAAACGCTCATAATGCAACCAAGAGCTAATCGCATAAATAATCAACAAGTAATATCTCTGTTTTTAATGGATGGTGCCAAAAGGAAAGGACATTGATGGTGAAAGAAAGTCTTTCTCTTGGAAAAATTGTTGTTACATCTGCAAACACTTGTGTTATGTTGGTCTGAGTAAGGTTTAGAGCCATAAAAAATGAAATGAGAGATTGTTTATCTCTTCTTCTTGCCACCTTTGCCTGACTTTGAAGAAGTTCCAGAAGTTGAAGTAGTGGCCTGAGGTTCCGGCTTCTTCACTCTCTCTGGATGTCTTGGTACCAACTCTGCAATTTTCTGCATCAGTTGCTTTCCTGCAAATATAATATCAATACATCATATGTCTGATGAGATCACACCATATGTACATTTATATATGATGAGGAAACAATTTGGAGAAAAGATATGTGTAGCCCTCTTCAGCTGTGTTAAGGTCCAACAGTAACATTGCAAATGCAAATATTAACACATCAGAAGTCTTGCAATTTCCCCCAAGAGAATCAAGATAAAAGTAGGATAATAGCTGCAATTTGAATGCATAAGATTGATAGCAGCTTCTTTCCTCACATGAGTTTCTAATAGTGGGATAATATGATGAGAGATCAATGAAGCTAGTGAGTGAGGAATACAAAACTAGATCACAGGTCTTACTTGAAGTAATAGCTGGATTGAGGAAAGTCCCATCCTCTCTTTTCAACTGCACTCTCACTCTCCCTACTTGCATGAAGTCACGCGGGTACGCTTTGTCAATCTGAAATAGCATACTCAAATCAAAGACACATACATACATTCTCCAATTTGGATCAAGGATTACCTACCTCGACAGCACTAGGGAGTTTCAAATGTTTGCAACAATCACTAATCTCGATGCAATTAGGGTTCTCACAAGCTTTACTCAAACTGATTCTTCTTCCCTCAGCTACGGTTTTCTTTGAGTTTATATAGACTGGGTACATCACTATCCATTTTTTTATATCCATCTGCCCAAAAACATACGCGATTTTGAGAAGAGAGACGAACCAGCTTTTTGGAGTTTAGAAGAGAGCAACGAATTTCACGTGATTTTTGATAATCCTGTCGTCTAAATTGAACCGGACTAAACCGAAGAACGAAAAGTCAATTTTGGTTCGCTATTTCTCTTCATAGACTGATTTTCCCGGATGGAGACTGGATACGACCGCAATATCGAAGATTCCAGCGACGGTGTCTCGTGCTTCACTAAGGTTTTCGACGACGTCACTCTCCACTTCCAGATCATCCGTCTAGCCAAACAGGTCAGCTTGTACTTCTTCGCAAGGCTTCAATCTTCATCGGGAACTAAAGCTTCCCTTTAATGAAACTGTAGATCTATGTATGGGTCGGTTGTAATTCCGCCAAATTTGGGAACCTATACGCAGCTGCTTCAACGCGACCGGTGAGTTCTGAGATAATCTGCAATTTCAATACAGTGAGTGTTACTTCAGTACTTGGTGGGAATTCTGATAACACTGGATCTGGCATCGCACGTAGATTAGGTTAGAATCTGATCCTATGTTTCTTGATGCTAAAAGTTATATATAATCTCTGATTTTGTGGTCTAGTGTTGAAGACTGGACTCAATATAATCTTGGCGTGCAATATCCCTAAAAACAATCCCTTGCTCGAGGTTCTTTGATTTTCCCCTTATATAAATGGGAAAGGGACACGCTTTAATTTGATACTTAGTCATTTTGGTTTGTTGTGTAGGCAAAGGTTGAGAAAGTCTTGATGAGAAAGCTGATTGATCTTGGTTACACAATATCTAAACCTATTAGAGCAGTTTAACCAAAACGGGAGGAGGAGTCAGATTTATATGTTTATTGCTACTCTGTGAGGTAGTCCAACTGAAAAAGTTGCTTCTTACTCTTGTCAATTTGTTATGAAGTTTCAGTCTAAAAGTAGACTCTCAAAGGATTGTCAGAACTTTTACTTTATTTCTTCCTGATTGTTGTGCAATAAGTTCTTACTATGATCATGATCTTGTTTGAAGATATGATTTCTTTCTTTTCACCTATAAACAGAGTGATTACACTAGTTGACAGTTGCCTTGCTAATAGTCATCTTATATAAGAGGTAAAATAACTCAAGAGGATCCTACAACATAGTTAGCAAGGCAGGAATGGATCAGTCTCTTATCCTTTATTAACAAAAATCATAATGTTCAACAAACTTTGGGTATTTTTTGAATCGATGTCGTTTTACTAGGGTTTTATGTTTGGCAACAAAAAACGACGTCATTGCTCGTTCGTTCGATTCTTTATATTCTGCCTTCTGGAGATTGAATTAATGGTAGTGGGGCATAACGATAATTTTGCTTTGAGTAAAATATCAAACTCTTGGTGAAAATTCTCTAGATCCACTTTATACTAATCTATCAAAGCTTCTGTTTTAATCCAAGTTCCAGTTCTCTCTGCTTCGTTAAAATCATATCTCTGGTTAATTATGGATTTTTGAATCTCTTGCTTAGTCTTTCTGGAAAATACAAGTACAAAGTTATGGCAGGGGTGAAAAAAGACCATTGTGAGGGTTCTCATTTTTATATGGGTTTTGCATTGCAACTGGTAAGTAACTGTAACACTTGTATTTTGTTCCATAATACTGCAAAAACTTTGTTGATCACCCTTCCTGTTCCTGGTTTGCAGGCTAAACTTGCTTTGGGTGCTCTTGAAGTTCCCGTTGGGTCTCTAATAGTTACCTTTGCCTCATCCCAGTTTACCAGTATATATATATATATATATTAATAATGCTTTTGTCTGCATAATCAGATGTGTCATTATTGAGGATGGGAAGGTCATTGCTTCAGGGCGAAACCGAACAAATGAGACACGCAATGTAATCATTCAAACCTTGTCAAGTCTAGCTTCAGTTATTTATTTGACTATATTGTGAAAAAGGCAGGCCACAAGACATGCTGAGATGGAAGCAATTGATCAACTTGTGGGACAATGGAAGAAAGATAATCTCTCATCTTCACAAGTTGCTGACAGATTCTCCAAGTGCATTCTATATGTAACATGTGAACCTTGTATAATGTGTGCATCAGCCTTATCTTATCTCGGTATTAAGGAAGTATATTACGGATGCGCAAATGAAAAATTTGGAGGATGTGGTTCCATCTTGTCCCTTCACAAGTGTGAAGGAGGAATAATGGCAGAGGCAGCTGTCTCTCTTTTCAAATGTTTCTATGAGCAAGGCAATCCCAATGGTAACCACTCATCTTTTTAACCACTAGATGAAACATCTTAATAAGTTGTGTTTGTTTTTTTATTGGGTTTCAGCTCCTAAACCACACCGTCCTGTAGTTCAAAGAACACATTCAATTGGAGATATCGACAAGTAGTGAAGGTGTTTATCAATGATGATCCTACGTATCTTTTAATTTACTAAACTCATATATGGCTCTAGTCAGATAAGTGTTTATCTGCATATAATTAGCTGACGTCCCAAGTGAAATTAGCATTTTCTCATCCAAATTTTGCATATGAAATTAGAGTTTTAATAAACCAATGCGAGCGTTAGCTTCTACATATGTAAGGAAAGTGTGTGTGTCTGCCATCACATGGCCGAGACAAACTATTGTGAAGAGATTGAGTCATGAGAGAAGTTTGAAGAGATTGAGTCATGAGAGAAGAAACGGTTGAAAAGAAAGCCAAAGCCCAAGTTTAACTTAATCTACTTTGTTAATAATCTATATAAACTCTTGTAGTCTTTTTTGTGTTTCTCAACTCAATACAATAATCGCTGGGTCGTTGGTTCTTCAGGGAATGAGCCCAAGGCCCAGAAGAAGAAGCCATTGTAAAAAAATTCTCTATGACTTTTGGCGCCCAAACCCAAATGGATTTTGGTTCAATTTAATTTCTCTTAACCGGCCAAATTAAAATCGCAAACCGAATCCACCTCTTCTCCATGCATTGAGCTCGGTCAGTGTAACTGGTCGTGAGATTCTGTCCGGAAATCTCTCCCACGATCTCTCCTACTTGCTGCTCAAGTTTCGCAACGGTTTCGGCTATTTAAAACCGAACTTCTCATTCATTCTTCACTCTCTGAAATTTCTTCTTCTCTGATATACAACTTTTTCTCTACATAATCCTCCTCCTCCGTAAGTTCTAAACCTGAGAGTATATCATAGACGTATAGTTCGTAGATTCTTATTATTGAAGTGTGCGGTATAAGTCTCATGTGATTCTATAAAATCGCATCCAACCGTCACACAATACGAGCGATTTATTGAATTACAAAAAGATTTTTCAAAACTCGACTTCACGTTCTAGGTTGTGTTTCTTATCGAATCATTTTTCTCGTAAAGAATGATTTAGTATCATAACCACTCATTATGGTAGTCCTAGAATTATGTAATTAGCTATTAGTAAATTAGTGGCTAAGTTTTCGGGAATTGTTAGGCTGGATTGATCATGTGGCTAATAATAATTTCAAATTATTATCTAATCTAATTTGTGAAAATTATGTCAGATTATTTGCATGTTATTTTTTTGGACTTATAAAAACGTGGAACAAATATTTTATGAAATATTTTTAGTATTTTTAAATCCTGAATTTGAGATTAGAATTGGAAAAAAAAGAGGTCAAAGGCTTGGACATCAACTTATTACTTGGTCTGATACTTGCTAATTATGAGCAAAATTTCGGAGATAATAAATTTGATGGCTTTTGACATGTTGTTTCCAAATTATAAATCTAGAATGATTTGATAAATATTTACAATTAATTAAATTGTTGGTTGAGTTTATATTGTGGTTTAGTATACTAGTTCGGATTCGCTTGTATGCGAATGGACAAGTATCACTAAAACTAGAAAGTTTACATAATTTTTTTAATAGAGACAAGTATAATGAGTCGATAATCCTTATAGGAAATGGTTTACCATCTTTGACTCCGTCTTTTATATGAAATGGAATCTTGATGTTTATCAAGATGTCCAAGCCATTTGAATCGATAACGATAAAAGTTTTTTTTCTCTATTTTGGGAAGAAATGAGATGAGTCGACAACCCTAATAGGGAATGGTTCACCATCTATGACTTTATCCTATGTGCAAATTGGAATCTTGATGTTTATCTCGATGTCCAAATATATTACATCAGACATGGTGGAGGTGTGTTATCTAGTTTGATAAATAAATAATTATGCGATGAGTCGACGCACCAAAATTATTTTTGGTAGTGGTTTACCATTTAAATTTGACTGAATACAAAATTCGTGCCGAATTTTTGTATAATCAGAAATAATGCATAATTTGTGCAAAAACAGGATTCAAGTAGAATCAATGGATTTCCATAATTCGTGCAAAATGTGTTTGTGCAAACCTTTTGCAGAAAAATGGTTTGTCCAAAATTCATGCAGAAATAGAATGGTTTTAATGTTCGTGCAGAATTTGTGCAAATATTTTGCACAAAAATGTTCTTGCAAAATTCATGGAGAAACTAAATGATTTATAAAATCAACGTTTGTGCATATTTTAGAACAAAATTTTTACGAAACATTTCGTACAAAATTAATGTTGAAACTAAATTTTCCATTGTTCGTGCATTAAAAGAAAAAAGTTTTCACAACAAAATTTTAGGCAGAATTGTTGCAGAAACAAATTCGTAAATATTAGATTTCGTAGAATTTATGCAAGATTTAGTATGTGCAAAATTAGTGTGATGTTCGAGCAAAATTTGTACAAAAATGACGTTATGGAAATACAATTGAGACTCATTTGTACATATACAATTGCTGGAAAAAATGAATTCTAATATATGATGTTAATTGGACTATCTCATTAGTGTTAATATGTCACTTCCAATTTCGAAAGTGATATTTCACTCTCATTGGATATACATAAGTCAGAAAATAAATTATTATTTTGTTCTGATACTTGTTGATTGATCAACACAATTTTGGAGATAATTAATTTATTTTATGTATCTTGTAAAATGTTGAGATAAAAACACTGTAAAATGTGGGGGGGGGGGGGGGGGAGGGGGGGANCGAGATGTCATATGAAGATTCTATATGAATTTCGAATGATAATGTACTATCGTACAAATATATGAAAGTGTGGTGGTGTCATGTCAAAGTTACAACACCGCTTTAAATTCTCACAATCTAATCAGAAAATTATGGCAAATGTGGGGGTGCACAGTAAGATTTATAGAGCCACCTCCTAAAAAAACACATTTAGCCTAAACCAAGTATTTGTATTGCTATAGGATATACACATGATGTGTGTTTGTTGGTTTTTGATTGAAAATCAGACGTACTGAAAATTCTGGTGAATACAACAATGAAATCAAGAAATATTTCTTTCTTTTCTAGACTCAATATGAGATGATCACATCTATAACTTCTAAGTATGAAGTAGAAGAAGTTGAAGATTAACTTAAACATAGCAAAAGAGCTAGCAATGGACAAAATATATAGATCTTGATTTCATGAGCTAAGAAGTTTATAGAAAACATAAAGACATCATACTAATCTTGGTGGAAAGAAAGAGTCAAATGCGAGATCCATTTCGTTAGTGAGATCAAACTCATTCTTATTAGCCACTCGATTAGTCACAAAGGCAAAATGTGTAAAATGCATGTTAATACTTCATTTTTAAATTGTGATTTAGAAAATAGAGGTTTTGTTCATAGACAAAAATCACAAAGTATATCGATTATGAAGTCATTGAGAAGACTTACAAACTCTTAAACATGACATATAAAAAGACAATAATAATATCAAATACCTTAAGCGTCAATGAATTTGATCAATAATTGCATCAAAAGTAATATGCATGAATATATTTGTATGTAGATGACATGCTCATTATCAAAATAACATGATCAATCATAACAATTAAGTGAGATTAAAGGATGTGATTCTAGAGATTTGTATCTCTAGACATTCTTACATAATCATCTTTTCTCATGATCATTATGCTAAACAGTATTTGAGAGATTTAAGATCTTCTCATGTGTTATTAGAGATCTAAAGTACTACACTAGATGTAGTAGACTCTATATGTCATGATATGTTATAACAAAAGTATTCAGCAATGTGCGAGTACTAAAAGTTATAGAAAACACTATAGTAAAGAACCAAAAAATTTTGAGACGGAAATAATTACAACAATTGGTTATCTGGTTCAAAAGACTAAAAGTCCATAGATGGATATGTCTTTATGAGTGGTGGTGCAATAACATCATGAAAATCTTCCAAGTAAATAATATTGATCAGATTTACCATGGAATCTGAGTTTAAGGCTTTAGATAAAGCCAATGTAGCTTCTTAGCTTTGGAACTGTGTGGAAGATATCATGGTGTGAAAGAAACTTATGCGAGCATTATGTGTACACAATGATAGTCATTTGACTATGGCTTGGGAAATAAGTTTAAGGATATTGGTTAGTCATATCTTTTTTAAAAGATGACACATGACCATATCACATATTTTCTCAAGTGGTGTCATCATAATTGATTACATCAAACTAGCTGACAAACTAGCAGATCCCTTTATTCAAAGTTTGTCATGGAGATCTAAACACTAAACTCGAAACTATAAACCATAAACCTAGAACAAAAAATACAAAAGATAATATGACTTCCAAAACATAGTCTAACCACCAATAACGCAAGTGGGTAAAGTGAAGCTATCGTAGGTATACTATGTATCGAGTAGGGACTTAAACGAATATATCGTATAATGTTGGAGGAGAGAGAACACTTACTTCTTAGCATTGAAAAATTAATTATAGGTGTAGTTTTGGTCAAATGTGGCCCACATAGATAGAACCCATTTCAACTACCACTTTTTGTTTTAATTTGTTTGTCGCTAGTTTAAGGAAATATAAGGAAATTGTAAATTTGAACTACCAAATCAAATTGTTAAAACTCATGTTAATTATTTGAACTACCAAAAAGTTGGCCTATCAAATTTATGCTAATTATTAGATTAGAATTGTCTAACAATAAGTCCAATATTGTGTATAAAAAATAACCTAAATTTTAACCTAATTATTCTTAAAACAAGTTTACCAATTACGACTATTGTCAATGTTTTTTCTTTTATAACTGTTCAACTTCTATTCTAATTAAATCACAATAATCATCTTCTTCAAATAAGTTTAGATTTCATATTTATTGATTCTAAGTTTTTAGTTCAAGTGGATATTCATGTATAAGTTGTTAAAAAAAATTTCAGTTTCAATGTTTTCATAATTTCATAAAATTATTTCTAAGTTAATTTTGATATTATTTTTTGCTAGTTTAATAGTTTATATGAAAATTGTATAATTGAAGTATAAACTGTTTGATTGACAAAGAAAGAAAAGTGTTTGAAAATTAAAATCATTGTAGCAAAACATATACATGGAAAAAAGAAGAAGAAATTCATCAATTGCATTAACAATAAAAAATGTTGAAGACGACTTTGTTAGCCACCGATTGCATTAACATATAAATAATATCTTCTTTAACTTTATATGTTTATTAACAACAAAAAAATTTCTTAGAAGAAGACTGTATTAGTAGACAATTTTGGCAATATGCATTAAAAGAAGTGTCGACGATTTGATTTCTGTATTGTAATGTTATGTATTACCCGAACGATAATTTATGTATTTTTTATTTTAATAAATAATGTTTTAAGTAAAATTGTTGTATAACATTTCATATATATTTTTTTGTTTAGAAGGCAATGGAAAAATATTTTAAAAGAAAAGCTCCAGCCTTGTCTCAAAGTGATTTAGAAGATCTTCTATGGGATTTTGCTGATCGGAAAAAATAATAATTTATCATGTGAACCAAAGTGATGAAGTAATTCGAACATATTTGAGTAAAAGTTCTTGTCAACCTCGCGGTCACAATTTTGAAAGAAAACAGATAAGAAACAAATTCAGAGAATTTAATCCGGTTTGGTTTGATAAGTATTCTTGGTTAGAGTAGAGTGTGAAGAAAGAAAAAGCTTTTTGATTTTGTTGTTACTTGTTGAGAGATAGTTGTGGTAAAAACATTAAAAATGATTCTTTATTATTGAGGGGTTATGTGGATGTAATATATACTTGAAATCGTTTACAGAGCATATAGGAGATGTTGATAACTTTCATAACAATTCAATTATGAAATGTGAAAATTTGATGAAATAAAGTCAGTTTATTCAATATGTGTTGCATAAACAAGATGATATTGTGAAAAATGAGTATTAGATAAAAACAAACAAAGATTGAGAAAATATGTCCGGACAAAGAGTTCCCAGAACGTCCAGGACAAGCAGAATGCAATTATTATCTTAGAACTGGAAAATGTGATTTGAAACAAAATTGCAAATACCATCACCCCACCCACTCAGCCTCATTGTTCTCTCAATGACAAAGGCTTACCACTAAGACCTGATGAAACCATTTGTCCTCATTACAGTCGTCTTGGCATCTGCAAATCCGGTCCAACTTGTACATTCGACCATCCTTTCTACCTAATCTTTTCATATATATGAGTAATATTGTCCTTTTCATTTGTTATTAACAATTGATATATATTAAAAGATGTTTCTTTATGATAAAATTTTGAACACCTAATTTATTTTCATTTAAACAGGATTTGGTTTTTGTTTTTGATTTAGTCCAACCACTAAAACTTGGAATAAAAAGAAAGGACATAATTACTTATTAGCGAATCAAATGAAACCGAAAACCTAAGTGTAATTCATTCGTTTAAGACCATGAATATAATTCGTTTAAAAAATCCAAACCAAATCGTAAGCATTAATATTTCGATTGTTAAACGGTTCCCATATTTTAAATCTAAACTGAACCGATTTGCAAATGGTTTCTAACTGCCTTTATAAAAGACAGAACCAACCTAGACCAGACCAAACCGAGCGTAAGAGAGAAAAGAAGAGCAGAGGAGTAACAGTAATGCCAACAGCAACAGCAACAGCAACGTATGCAACTTAGACCATGATCCTGGGTGTAGACTCTTCATTGAGTGTGGCACCTGAACATAAAACCAATTTAACATCTAATCTCAATTCTCAATGATACTAATAAGTAAATTACCTGACTGAGCGACTTCGACCTCGACCTCGACCTCGCTATAGATGGCCTTGAGCGTGGAGAGAGGAACAAGAGCAGAATCGCCAGCAGAAGCAGAAGCAGCTTCAGCAAAGAGTTGTTGTTTCCAATCCCACATGGTAACTTTCAATTCCTTATTAGTTTTGAAGAGTGAATCCTTTTGCTCCTGTAAGGCCTCAACATACTTTTGCTGTTTATCCGATCTCAATCCCAATACAACAAACGATACTCCCAGGCAAGTGTTTATTACAGCATTGCTGTTCATAGCTTCTGAAAGCATCATCGCAATCTTGTTCGCCATCCCTGTCAACAAGTCAATTTTCATAACGGAACAACTACAATACATGTTAGCTGCTATAATAATTGTTCAAAGATACACCACTGAGATCCATCTCATCGCCAATCTTTACTAATCAATAATCTAAAGTAAATATCCAGCAAAAAAAAGGAAGAGAGATGACCTCTGCAATGGCGGCGAAAAGGAGAGTAAAGATGAGCGAGCAGGACGACTTCGTTTTTAGGGGAATATTAAGTAGGGGGTAGTTTTGGTATTTCATTCATTAAGACTCTGTCAATGTTTGTTTAAAAAGTGTTTGACGATCGTCTTCCTCTTATAACCCATCAAAGCACAAAAGCAAAAGGTACATGCTTCTTCCCTCTCGTTAATCACTTTTTTCGATTTTTCATCATCTAAACTGAATCTCAAATTTGATTTCATTCCCAATTCTGTATTCCTTGCTTAAGGTCTTCGACTTGTGAAAATTCTAGGTCTTGGAATTTTTATGCCCTTTTGCACAGGAGAAACTCTTCATTTCTCATTTAGCTACCTCTAATCTTCTTCTGCAATGCTCCCTATGATAACTGAATATTAACATGCTTATACACATCTGCTATAATCTTACTCTGCATTCATTCACACCTAGCATTTTTCTACAGTTTGGTGCAGAATGTTCTGTGTTTGTTCAGCTTCTTTGCAATCAATTAATTTTGGAAGCTTCTCAACCTTGTTTTCTATAACTGCTTTGCTGACTTTTTTTGTCTCCTCTTCACATTGTTGCGGTTTCGCTAGCTCGTGTGAAACAAGAGTGTAATGAGCTGTTTTGGTTGGTGTTCGAGTGATGATTTTCGTAAAGCTGATACTGGACCCATGCCAGCACGCAGCCCAGCTGGTAGCTCACTTCTTATTTTAACTGCATGTTTGTCAGTATTTCTTTTAGTTTGGTTCTAAGTTTAATAGGGTTTAATTGTTCTAAAGGGTTTGATGGAGGCCACTACCAAAGAGCTGACCCACCCATGAACCAGCCAGTAATTCAGATGCAGCCTATTGCTGTACAACCCATTCCAGTCAATGAACTGAAAGATATAACTGATAACTATGGTTCAAAGGCATTGATTGGTGAGGGTTCATTTGGAAGAGTATTTTACGGTCTTCTTAAAAGCGGTGTTGCAGCTGCCATCAAGAAACTTGACTCTAGTAAGCAGCCAGAACAAGAATTTCTTTCCCAGGTAGATGCTATAAAGTACATCGTTGCATTTTAATGGGCCATCATCTTGTAATTATCGTCAAAAACAATTGTGCCAGCTTAATCGAACATGGCCCAGCATTAAATAACTTCTTTGGAAATGTTCTGTCAAATTTTAATTTGGTACTGACATAATAGAAACTTTCAACAGGTATCAATGGTTTCGAGATTGCAACATGAAAATGTTATTGCACTTATGGGTTATTGTGTTGATGGTCCTCTCCGTGTTCTTGCTTATGAATATGCTCCTAAAGGATCTCTTCATGATATGCTTCATGGTTAGTTGTTAACGTAAACCACTATTGCTCGGATACATCTCAGTCTCAGTACCTGAACGTCTGAAAACTAATGAAACGTGGTGTCTCTTTGGTGCAGTCCGAAAGGGTGTCAAAGGAGCACTGCGAGGTGCTGTTATGACATGGCAACAGAGAGTCAAAATTGCTGTTGGTGCAGCCAAAGGACTTGAGTACTTGCATGAGAAGATGAACCCTCGGGTTATTCATCGAAACATCAAATCCAGTAATGTACTTCTGTTTGATGAGGATGTTGCCAAGGTTGCTGATTTTGATCTGTCTGATCAAGCCCCTGACATGGCTGCGCGCCTTCACTCAACTCGTGTGCTAGGAACCTTTGGCTATCACGCTCCAGAGTAATGCCCTTTCAGTGAATATAATCCACAGGCTACACGTCTTCATTCAAAAATGATTGGTTCTCATGCTCTAGTGTTATCAGATTAATTAATTAATGTGGATTTCATTTTGGGGAATGTATATCAGATATGCAATGACAGGAACATTGAGCACAAAGAGTGATGTGTACAGTTATGGCGTTGTTCTGCTAGAGCTCCTTACAGGTCGTAAACCAGTCGATCATACCTTACCGCGTGGACAACAAAGTCTAGTGACATGGGTAATGATTGATGCAGTTTTAATTCTGCTTCTAATCCTTATTTATTGTAACTTAAACCCTATGGATTATGTGTGTTGTCTCAGGCAACCCCTAAACTGAGCGAAGACAAAGTGAAGCAATGTGTTGATGCAAGACTACTCGGAGATTACCCTCCCAAAGCTGTTGCCAAGGTATTAATAAATCCTATAAGAATACTTTCTTCTGTTTTACCTTTTCTCTGTGACAATCGAAAACATATCTTGAATCTGATATTTGGGCTATGGTGTGATAAAAAAAAATGACCAGCTAGCTGCGGTGGCTGCCCTCTGTGTGCAATATGAGGCAAATTTTAGACCAAACATGGGCATAGTGGTGAAGGCACTTCAGCCTCTTTTGAACCCTCCTCGCTCGGCTCAACAGACTCCACATAGGAACCCATATTGATCTCATTTACTTCGGCTTCATGATGATGAATCAATGTGTACTTCGTTACGTTTCTCTATTCTTTTGTGAATTTCATCAACTGAATATTCATTCCAAGTCCCACTATTCACGAGCTGGGGTCTGTATACTTTTGTTTGGTTATGGTCTTAAGAGAAGTTATTGAGGGAAAAAGGGCTGCCTACACCTCTAATGATTTATTTTTAAAAACACTCACTTTTTTAATTTACTAAACAATGCCTAAACTGTTAATTTTTTTCAAACATTGTTTAATCACGCTGTCAAGTAAAATATTTTTCCTAATGGTGACTTGTGTAAATATGAAATTGACTATTGATTTTGGTTCAATAATGGTGCTCTATTTTTCCATTTTACATTTTATTTTGAAGCCAAAATATAACAACGTTGTTGCTTCAAATTCATTATTTCATATTCTAAAGATGACTCTACAAACCAATATAGTAGAGAAATGCCAACGAAAAAAGTAATATTTCTACGCTAAGCTGATTTTGTTAAAAAACTTGCCTTGAAAATTTTATCCTCTAATATGTTTATAATTCATACTCAAATAAATTATATACATTGATATTGTCCACGTATATATTTGAGAGATTTTAAAAACTACTCTATTCATACATCAATTTTTGAAAATTATTCTATTTTAAATTTTTTTAAATTAACTCTTATAGTTTTTTTTTGAACTGCATGAGAAGATATATAGTATGAAATAAAAAAGAAATCACCAATGTTTTTAACTTCATAAATATGCACAGTAAGTACACTGAGCAATCGTTCGAGTATTATGGAGACTATTGTTGGAATTTGAGTTTATGAACTCAAGAACATGAAGAACATAAGGGACTTAGGGAAGAAAGAAGAAGAAGCATAAAGGATAAAGAGAGATTCGAAGATGAGAAATGTTTCTCATTATTTCATTTTGTTTTCCAATACAAACATATATAGCCAAAAGCTTAAGTTCGGAGGAAAGAAAAGATGTCTCGGCCATAACACATATTGCTAAATCGAGCATTCAGATAAGGCGGCTCGCCAGTCGATGCACCATGCGCGCGTGTGGTTTGCATATGACTTCAAACGGTCCATTCTTAGTCCAAACGGTCATATATTCAAGTCAATGCTTCTATAATCTCTTTTAGGATATTTTCTTCTTGTCACAATTGGTTTGAATTCAATTGCTCATGTAAAACTTGATTTGGCCCGGTTTAGACATTTCTACGCATTGTCTTGATTTTCAGGCTCGAGCGTCCCTATAGTTCACTGCAGCGGCCCGATTGTTCGCTCTCAGCGTCCTGATGGTTCATTTACTGTGGCTCGATCATTTATGCGCATATTTTACCAACTCCTGAATGATGCGTATTTCCCGACTGCCGGCTGATAACTCTCAATTTTCATGGGTTTTACATGTCATTTAGCATCAATTTTAAGGTCTTTAGGTTTGCATGTATCACATTTATAGTTGATTTCAGTAAGATTGTGATTTTTAGGAAATTTTGCATTAATATTTGCATTTGTACGCATTTTGGAGGTTTTTCAGGACTTTCAGGAGTTTCCAGGACAAATTGTGAAAATTCAGAGAAGGAGCACCAACCTGGAATCGACCAACACAAAGCATGGAATGGACCAACACAAAACATGAAATGGACCAGCACTCAAACTGGATTGATCTCAACTTGTCAACATTCACCTTGGATTGATCTCAAGAAGGACCAGCACTTAACATGGAATGGCACTCAACTGGATTTATCTCAGCACTCAACTGGATCTATCTCAGCACTCAACTGGATCTATCTCCACCTTGCCTGGATCTATCTCCACCTTTTCTGGATCTATCTCAGGACCAAAACTGGATCTATCTCCACCTTGCCTGGATCTATCTCAGGACCAAAACTGGATCTATCTCAACTTGTACCTGGATCAATCTCCTTTCTACCAGATCGATCCCACCTTCACGTCCGGCCTGGATCGATCTCCACATGGCCACAGATCGATCCACGTCTCGTCCGGATTGATCTGTGATCGATCTTACCATCACCGAAGATCGATATCTTCTTCAACACATGGATCGATCCACACTCACCTAGATCTATCTTGGATCTATCTCAGCAAGCTCCTGGATCGATCTCATTAGCTCATGGATTGATCTCACTCAAGCAACCTTGGATCCTTCTCAGACGCACCTCACCTGGATCGATCCCAACGCTTACGTCCAAGCTCTCAACACTTTAGATCGACCATGCACTAACTCAAGCTCCGACCCGACCAACTCAATTCCGGATAGCACCTGAACCTAGACCCAAGATCCAAGACAGTGATTAGCTTTTTTTCTTTAGTGCGATTTAGGGCTTTCCTCTGAACACTATAAAAGTCCTAAATCGCCTCCATTTGCAACAAACTTAGTTTTTCTTTCCTTTTTAGGTTTTAGTCTTAGCTTTTAATTTCTTTTGTTGTTCTTCATGTTCTTGGTGTAAAAACCAGATTTCTTTCAAGTTTTAAGTTAATCTACTGTTTTTCCTTTGATTTCTTACTTAACTTTAGGTTGTTTTTTAGTTTGTGCATCTCTATTTTGTTTTAAGCTTTACTCTTCTGTTTTTAATTTTGTTCTTCATTTATGGGTTTGTGTTCTTACTGTTCTTCATCTATTTTTCTTAGATCTGCATGTTTACCTTTGAAGTTATGTTTTCTGTTTCCTCTGCTTATACTCCCATAAGTAGTGAGTAGTTCACTAAGTTCATGAGGATGGGGGTAGACTAGGGTTGATGTTCTGGGTTTACCTTAGTACCTAAGTTGTTTGTTCTTAGATTCCTTCTGTTTCACCTGTTCGTAATGCTGATTGTATTTCTACCCGGAAGGGACTGAAAGCCCGCTGTTAGGCCCTTCAACACCGGAAGGTGAGTCATTGAAGGTGTTCGGACCTAGGTGATTTCAGAGATTCTTTTTCCCCTTCTAAGGCATTAGATGTTTGGGAAGCTTATTGACTATAGTAGTTGTTGTTAATTCCTGCTAGGTAGTCACCGTCTATGACGGCAGTTGAGTCTGTGACTGCTTTGCTTGAGATTGATTGCCAAGAATTGGAATTGATTGCATATGTTGCTACTGTCTAGGGGTTAGCTCATTGTTTGAGGTATGTTAGGTACTTAGGTAACTCATGATAGATCCTAAGTCAATTACTCTTTGTCCTCAGGAACTGCTTTACATTGCTTACATCTTTTACCATCTTTTCTGTTACTCTCTTTTTACATTTAAGTGTTTTATGCTTCTTTCTGTCTTTATTATTGAACAAGCTAAGAAAAGACACAAGCACAAGAAGAAATGAATCATGGATT
>OVBE01007304.1:0-18653 GCA_900406425.1 Iberis pinnata
CCTTTATATTGAGACTGGAGAAATACTTTTTATTTTTAAGTATAGTGTGCGTTGTTGAACTATCTGCCAGATATATATCTCCATCATTTGTCTCACTCTTTGACATTGTCTGACATTAAAGTATAAAATATGCATTAATTAAAAAAAAGATGATATTTTATAAAACTTTATTTATATTACAACATAAAACTATTTTTACGCTTTGAGTAGATTACAAAAAGATGCATATTATACAAACTACAAAAGCTCATTTTTATATCGATTTCTAATCGCTCGACTTTCTGTTAGAACCCTCGGTATCAACAAGAAAGTCGACGATATCTAGATGAGTGTTATCATTCAGGCCATGAAAGGAAGGCTCAGCCTCATCAGACATGAGATTTGTTTTAGCATCCCTTATTTTAGATTTTTGTGATGCTTGATACAGATCGGCTAAATGTTTTGCCGTATGGAAAGTTTGGGACCAATGTCCTCTTATGCCGCATCTGTAACAAACGTTTTCACCTTGCTTTTTCACAACGCGACCAACATCATTAATCTGAATATTTTTGTTGGTTCTTTCTGCGTTGGAATTGTTTGGATGGAAACTACTTCCTTTTCCTCGTCCACAACCTTTTCCATGACCGCGACCACGACCTCTGCCGCGTCCACGTCCTCGTCCACAATTATTATTATTATTACTGGATAAAGCAACATTCACTTCTGAAAGTGGAGCTGATCCAGTTGGACGAGTTTGATGATTTAACATTACAAGCTGATTATTTTACTCAACAACTTGGAAAACTTGCATCAGGTCAGAATATCAAGTAAATTTATTTGCTCGATACTTTTCCTGAAGAAGGACATTATTAGGATGAAATGTCTGGAATGTTTTCTCGATTAAATCATAATCGGAAACATTCTCACCACATAACACCATTTTCGATGTGATTCCGAACAAAGCGGAATTATAGTCATTTACACATCAATAGTCCCGAAACCGTAGATTTAGCCATTCATGTTTGGCTTTTGGTAAGATCACATACTTTTGGTGATTAAACCTATCTTTTAAAGAGATCCAAAGATCTACGGGATTTTCTTTTGTAATGTATTCATCTTTAAAACCTTCATGGAGGTGGTGACGTAAAAATATCAAGGCCTTAGCCTTATCCTCATCGGTCGTCATTTCTGACGGATCGATAGTTTTTAATAACCCGTTGGCTTTTAGATACATTTTTTCATCTAATGCCCATGTCATATAATTCTTTCCGGCAACATCCAGAGCCGTGATATCGAGCTTTGTCAAATTCGACATGATAACTATAAAATAATTTATAAAACATAAATTAATGTATAGTTATATATATGTTTCTTTTAATAAAGAAACTTATAGAATTTTAAATATTAAATGTATAATTTAAAAGCATAAAGTAATGCAGTATTTAAGTGCATAATTTAAAGGAATAAATTAAATGCATAAATTAAATGCATGAATTTAAATTCATAATTTAAAGACGTAATTTAAAATATCATTTGGGGTATGTACCACCACATGATTGTGTAGGAGGCATTGGCATCCATAGGATCGAACGACATATCCTTTCACTCGATCCAAAGATATATCGTCTATTTTTTATGATCTAGAAGGCATTGCCTTTCAACAGATCTAAGATATATCTTTTATTTTATGATCGAGGGGAATAGCCCCTATAATGATCAATGGAACAAAGTCCAAAATTTTTATGATTAGGGGCAGCGCCCCTATAATGATCAAATGGACATAGCCCAGTTTATTTTATGATCGAGGGGCATAACCCCTATAACGATCAAAGGGACTCAGCCCGAGAGGAAGGCAAAATCCTTCCACTCTGAAAATAAAATTCATAAATTTAAATTTAATTAAATTTGACACAAATTAAATTTTACCTTAAACTTTTAGCATAATCGAATTTCAGATATTTGATCAGGTAGAAACGTTCGTGCTGATAACGTGTTGTGTAATATATAATATTATAATATATATATAAGCTGTAGCTTGCAAAATAACGAGAGATGTAGAGAGTAATAATGTTCTTGTCTTAGAAGTATTATTAATGTTGTGTTGGTGTTACAAAAGAATCAAACGCCTTTATATAAGCATGAATTGTTACTTCACTATGAAGTATTGATATGTCAATATATGAAGATAGATTAGTGTCATCTCAAGAAAGAGACACATAGTATTGTGATGAATAATCACATTTATCTTTAACTACTATATTGTTCCAATGCCGGTTTAGATTTTTATATTTGGTATTAGACTTCTTAATCTTAATTGCAACCATTTTTCTTTTTGATTAAGTGACTATTAATTGCAACCACTTAATCAACGGATTCCTAAGAAGTTATCTTTCAAGTAATAGTCACTTAAACAAAAAATGGTTTTTTTAACTTTAAGATATAAATCCAAACAAGAACAGGTACCTTAGGTTCGAGAGATTCGTCCAAAGATTCGTCGGTATGAGCACTCGTCAAAATTTTATGGAACACTCGTCGAAGGATTCGCCGGTAATGAGTTCTCGTTGAAGGATTCTTAGGTTCTTAGGTTTTGTTTTTTTGGGATGCAGAACGTTAAATTAACACAGTTAAGACCACCTACAGCGCTAAAAAACAAGGGTATCCTAAAATCCAGTTTAATATTTTTTAAAGGTCAATCCACATCTTTAATTCCAGATCCTTCCCTACGTTTATCGACTTTGTAATCGTATCAGGAACCACACGTGGCAGTCCCTGATTGGCTGAGAAAATGTTGATGAGAGAAAACAAAATTGTCTCTCGCAGACGATTTTTTGTGCGATTTTTGGCGAAAAACAAATCCGATTGCCGGCGATTACGTTGCTCAAATCAAGTTCCAGTGTGCCGGAATCATATAGATAAGTCATCTCCGACCTCTGTATCTGCGTTTTTTGGTGTTAAATTCAGTTGTTGGGTGAACTTATAATTGTGATTTTGGGTTTAGGTCTATGAATCTTTGAGGCATTTATGTTGTAATTGATTTAGATGTACTGTCATTTGATTGTTTTGTTTGCTTTGCCATTCTAATTGTATGAATCTTTGCATGTAAACATCAAAAATTGAAAGAGAATTCGGTTGAAAATATTTGGCAAAAGTTTGGCACACATCAACATTGGAATTAAACGTTTTTTCGTTTGTATTTTGTACTTTTTTAATATACTTTTATGTGTGATATTTTTTTTAAAAAATTATGTAATGCAATAATTTGTTAGTTTCATAAAATATAAAATTTCTTAAAGTTTTATTGGGCAAAATTTATGTTCAAATATTTCAATTAAAAAAAAATATATTCTCAAGAACCGTATATTGGTGGTTCTACCATTGGAGGAGATCAAATTAAAGAGGTTCTTAACTTTTTAATGATTAGTAAATACTGATTAAAATAATCATTAGATACACTAATGAGTATCTACCATTACACATGGTCTAATAACTCTGTTTAAGTCTGCTTAACGTTGACAAATTATATGTCTAAAATGACCTAGTCAACAAAAATTATGTATTTAAATGGATTCAACCGTAAAACTAGGGATTAAGATGGACCATTTAAAAGTATAGGCTTTTTTGGCCTAAAATGGGAAGTTGAGGATTTTTTTTTTTGCATTTTTCTCAATTAAATTAGTAGGGGTGGGCATTTAAACCGAACCGAATAAACTGAACCAAACTGAATTTAGTTTAGTTCTGTTATTTCGGTTTTTTGGCATTTTTTAATTTTACTTCGGGTTTTCGTTCCAAAATACTTTTTTAAAACAATTAAATTAATCCAATTGAACCAAACATGCTAAAATTAACCAAACAAACCGAAAAACCCGAAAAACTGAAAATTTAACCGAAATTAAGATTCTCGAATAGAAAAAACCAAACCAAATAATCGAACCGAACCAAATTATAAAATTACTCAAACAAATACTAGGATGTATTATCCAAATAACCAAAACTGGACCTGAACTAAACCAACTTTTAGAATCAAACCAAACTACCAGAATTAATCAAACTTGGCAAAAATAGATAATAGCTTTATTAAATATAAAAATAATAAACTTGCATATATTTAAATTACACAATATTAGTTAAGAATAATTTTTATTTTTATTTTTCTAACTGATATAAATTTTATTAATCATGGTAGTAGTCTACAAAAAGTATAAGAATTAAACAACGATGTGCAATTGAAAACGAAACAAGATGAACTATCATGCAATTTAACGAAACAATCTGCAACTTCATTTTCCTGACAAGAGGTCCAACGAACTTTCATTTTTTGAAATTTTGACGTCCAAGTCCTTATGTCTTCTAACTAGTCATGATAGTGAAATCCAAGCACATATCCTGCAAATAATTGGGGGACTATAACAATGTCTCCTTTAAAAAGTAGATTCTTGTAACCCGGGATCCATACATGTTGCATAACCATAAGTAAAGCTTGCAATTCATATGCCAACACGTCACTACAACTAAATCTAGTCGCATGAACTAATCCAAGAAAACAAGCTGAAATATTTCGAATAACCCAAGCCGCAATAGATGAATATGAGTATCGAAATCCTGCATTATGATTACACTTAAAACATCCCTTGGAAGCAAAATCCTGGATCCATAACAATGTCTCCTTTAAAAAGTAGATTTTTGTAACCCTGGATCTATACATGTTGCATAGCCATAAGTAAAGCTTGCAATTCAGATGCCAACACGTCACTACAAGGAAATCTAGTCGCATGAACTAATCCAAGAACACAAGCTGAAATATCTCGAATAACCCAAGCCGCAATAGATGAATATGAGTATCGAAATCCTGCATTATAGTTACACTTTAAACATCCCTTGGAGGCAAAATCCATCTAGCGCTCGAACTTATTTGTTCATTTGACGTTGTAGGTACAGGAATGGTGTTTGACCACTCATTGAAATCCTCATATGATTTTCCTAATACATATCACCAAGAATATGAGAAATGCTGATAATAAAGGGTATTTCTTGATTTTAAAATTTTCCACATAACTAAAATAGGTAACACTTTACGAGACCTTGAGTTTGAAGTATAAAGATGATTAACATCGCTTAATTACTCAGTAAATGATTTAGAAAGATCAAACATATTCAATGATCCAACCTGAGACCCATGCCATATGGCTTGGACATACAAACAAGTAAAGAAAAAGTGTTGTAATGTTTCAGATCCATTACAACACCTTCTACATTGAACTTGATTAGTTATGTGTCTATGTTGTAAAGTAGATCCTACTGGCACTTGTGAAGCAATTCTCGAAAGAAAGTGCTTATATTTTGGTGGAATCCCCAGTTTCCAAATAATCCTTATGAATTCCAAAGAACCAACTAGAACCAACTAGCTGGGGCATATTCAGTGAAGATGGTAGATGAGAGCTCTGTTGATGTTATCTTGAAGTATGATAAAATGAAATAAAATAATCATGAGTATATTTAGAAGATATCTAAATATACAAATATGTTTTAGGAGTTATCTAGAATATATTTAAGAAATCGTTTCTATGTGAGTTTAGGAATTCATATTAGTTTAGGAAATCATGATTCCTATATAAAGAGAGATATCAAAGTGTGGTATCCTCATACGTTTTGAGACTTAAGTATTGAGAGATATCTTAAGTTAATAAAGATAAGTGTTCTTTAACTCTTAATCTATCAAACAATAATCTCAACAATTGGTATCAGAGCAACTACTTGAGATCAAACGTTGGATAAGGGGGACATGAAGGATGAAGAAACGAAGCCCACCGTTACCACGAAGATGAGAGAAGGATGAAGAGCAACGACTCTTGAGTGTCCTATGCTAAATTTAACTAACTACACCGTGTGATCCATAAAGATGAAAGTCATACTTAAAATCAACAAGGTGTGGGAAGTAATAGAAAAAGATATACTTGATGAAACCAAGAATGATATGGACCTAGGTCTACTAACTGAGTCGATTCCTGAAACACTTGTGCTTCAAGTTGGAAGCTTAAACTCATCTAAAGAAGTATGGGATGCAATAAAGACAAGACACCTAGGAGATGACAGAGTAAAAGAAGCAAGACTTCATACATTAATGGCTGAATTTGATTGTGTCAAGATGAAGGATACAAATAAAATTGATGATTTCATTGGGAAATTATCAGAGATCTCATCAAAAGCTGCTGATCTAGGAGTAGAGATAGATGAACCAAAGATGGTGAAGAAGTTCATGTCGATCCTTCGTAGAAGGAAATATATACACATAGTCGCATCATTAGAGCAAGTGGTAGACCTAATAAAAACAAGCTTTGAAGACATCATAGGACATGTAAAGACCTATGAAGAAAGAATAGCTGAAGAAGAAGAAGCTAATGAAGAACTAACCAAGCTCTTGTATTCAAACAAGGAACCTCTACATGAACAAGATAATTGTAGTTATAGTGGAGATAACATATGAAGAGGTGGAGGAGGACGATCTTCTTACAGAGGAAGAAGTCGTGGTATGGGCGAAGGAAAGAAAATCTATCAAATATCGAGTGCTATCAATGCGATAAGATGGGACACTATGCGTCAACGTGTCCAGAAAGATTACTCAAGCTTCAAGAAGCTCAAACCAATGACCAAGCTGATACACACGAGGTTGATGAACTTATGATGAATGCAGTGATATGCATTAATGAAGGAAAGAATGAAGTGGTCTATCTAAACGAAAGGAATGTAAATCCTAAAGACTTTGAGACTAATACAGATGAAGGCAATGTGTGGTACTTGGATAATGGAGCAAGTAACCATATGACTGGAAATCCTACCTATTTCAAAGGTATCGATAGGTCTATAACTAGAAAAGTGAGATTCGGTGATAGTTCGCGAATAGATATAAAAGATAAAGGATTAATCATCTTTGTGAGAGGCAATGGGAAACAGAAATTCCTAGTTGATGTGTATTACATCCTAACTTAAGAAGCAACATAATAAGCCTTGGACAAGCTGATGAGTCGAGATGTGATGTAAGAATGAGAGAAGACTATCTTACTTTGCATGACAAAAAAGGAAATCTGATTGCAAAAGTCACACAATCAAGAAATCAACTATACAAAGTCGTTATAAAAAAGATCGGGACCAATGCTTACAAGTCACGACAAGACAAAAGGACTCAACAATATGGCATGCAAGGTTCGACCATATAGGGATACAATCAATATAAAAATGGTGAATAAATAGATGGTCATAGGAGTTCCGAAAATAAATATTGAAAAGAAAATATGCACCTCATGTTTACTTGGAAAACAAGCAAGAAGACCTCTTCCACAAGCTACAAGTTTTCATGCAAAACAAATACTTGAGCTCTTTCATGGACATTTATGTGGACCAATCTCACCTCTCACTGCCGCAAATAATAGGTACATATTTGTACTTATCGACGATAACTCACGATACATATGGACAATACTATTAAAAAAAAAAGATAAGCTCTTAACAAGTTTAAAAATTTTAAACTAATGATCGAACAAGAGACTGAAGCAATCTCAAAGCACTAAGGAAATATAGAGGAGGAGAATTCACCTCATAAGAGTTTCAAATTTTTTGTGAAAAATTCGAACTAAAATAGAAACATGACAGCGCCTTATTCCACAACCAAACAAAGTTGTTGAAATAAGAAATAGAACTCTTATGGGAATGACAAGAAGCATGATGAAATACATGAATGTGCCAAATTTTGTTTGGATAGAAGGAGTCAGACATGCTACCTACCTGATAAATCGAGTTGCAACTTGAACTCTCACAAACAAAACATCGTATGAAGCATTCAAAGGAAAGAAACCAAGTGTAGGGTGCAAACGAATCCTTGGGTGTATTGTGTTGAGAATGTGATACACCTCATCTAAAGAAACTTGATGATCTTTCATGCATGCTAGTTCCCCTTGGAACCGAATTGGGATCAAAAGCATATCGACTTCTTGATCCAACAAACCAAAAGGTGGTAATAAATGGAAATGTTTTCTTAATGAAGAGAAAAAGTGGGAATGGAAGGACTTATGTCAAAATAAAAAAGAGCTAGGAGAGTTCGAATATATATATTCGAAAATAATGAAGAAGGAGAAGACTTAGAACCACATGAGAGATCTATATAAAAAGAAATTGAAAACAGTTCTTCACATAATAACGTTGAGGAAACCAATACATATGAAGACAAAGAAGAAAATCTGCATGAAGAAAGAGAAGAAAATGTGAGTCACCAAAATCTAAGAAGGTCAACAAGGACAATCACAAGAACAAAATACCTAAAAGACTATGCGCAATGGACCGAAGTGGAAGGAGAGAAGCTTCTATTGGCTATCGATGAAGAACCATGAAGCTTTGAAGAAGTAGAGCAAGAGAAAGTGTGGAATAATGCATGTAAAGATGAACTTGCATCAATATAAAGAAATAAGATGTGGAATTTGGTTTCTTTACTAAAAGAAGTAAAACCAAATGGTTTAAAGCGGGTCTTTAAAATAAAATAAAATTCAGATGGAAGCATTAACAAGTACAAAGCAAGATTAGTAGCAAAAGGCTATGTACAAAAACATGGCATATATTATGAGGAAGTATTTGCACATGTCGCACGCATTGAAATTGTTAGATTTCTCATTGGCTTAGTAGCCGCCAATAGCTAGGAAATACATCACATGTATGTAAAAACAATATGTGACATAACCTGAGGGTTTCGTTGTTCAAGAACATGAAACTATGATATATAGATTACATAAAGTACTTTATGGTCTAAAGCAAGCACCAAGGACATGGAATGAGAAGCTCAACAAAGTACTAGAAGAGATGAAGTTCATAAAGTTCTCAAAAGAACCAGAATTGTATCAAAGACATGAAACAAATCATGTGATTCTCGTGGTCGTATATATGTAAATGATCTACTCACCACAAAGCCAAAACGCGATGCAATTCTAGAGTATAAAAGAAACATATATGCGAGATTTGACATGAGTGATCTTGGGTTGTTAACTTACTAACTAGGAATTTAAGTAATACAACATAAAGAAGGGATCACATTGAGAAAAGAAAGATATGCAAACAAGATTCTAGTGACTGCAAAAATGGATGATTGCAACACATGTCACATCCCCATCGATGCAGTGAAGTTGTCAAAAGCCAAAGAAGAACAAAGTATAAATGAGATCATCTATCGACGACACATCGGATGTCTAAGGTATTTGATCCACACCAGACCTGATTTATCTTACTCGGTTGGTGTACTTAGTAGGTATATGCAAGAACCTAAGGAAACGCATGGAGCAGCATTAAAACAAGTATCGAGATACTTGAAAGGAACAACAACACAAAGAATCAAGTTTGGGTGTGCAAAGAAGATCGAACTAATAGGATACTCGGACATTAGTCATAATGTTGATACAGATGATGGAAGGAGTACTACATGTCATATCCTCTATCTTAATTATTCTCCAATTATTTGGTGTTCTCAGAAATAAGATATTGTTGCACTATCGTCTTGCGAAGCCGAGTTTATGGCAGCAACAAAAGTAGCAAAACAAGTTATATGACTTCAAGAACTTCGAAGTGATGTAGTAGGAAAACCGTGTGAAAGGGTAATAATTAGAGTTGATAACAAATATGTAATAGCTCTTACAAAGAACCCAGTGTTTCACAGACGTATCAAGCATATACATACTCGATACCATTTCATACAAGAATGCATAGAAAACGAACAAGTGGAGGTTCAACATGTTTCATGGAATGAATAGAAGGCTGATATTTTGACTAAGGCATTGGCAAGAGTTAGATTCAAAGAGATGATGGAATTCATCGGAGTTCAAAATGTGTCATAAATCGACTTCAAGATTTAAGGGAGAATGTTGATGTTATCTTGAAGTAGAAGAAAAAGAAATAGAAGAATCATGAGTATATTTAGGAGAAATCTAAATATACAAATATGTTTTAGGAGTTCTCTAGAATATATTTAGGAAAACTTTTCTATATGGTTTAGGAATTCATATTAGTTCATGAAATCATTATTCTTATATAAAGAGATATATCAAAGTGTGGTGTCCTCATCGGTTTTGAAACTTCGGTTTTGAGAGATTCTCTTAAATGATAAGTGTTCTTTAAATCTTAATCTATCAAACAAAGATCTCAACAAGCTCAACCGATAGGCAAATTTTATAGAGTACATACCATCTTATGTGTAATGTCAACCAACCATATCATTAGAGGAATGAGAGCCAAGCTTAATGGTCTAAAGTAGACGACAATCTTCCTCCACAAAACACGATTGTAGCAAACAAGAATTCCTTATATGACAATCTGGTTGAAGTAGACTATCAACATATTCAATATTCAAATGATGCCCAAACACTCTCAACAGAGGCCGAGGAGGATAAGTAGGGAGCCATCGAGCATTATCAATACTAGTATTTCGTCTTGAACCTACTAGAACTCTCAATCCACGATTAACCCATTTCTGACCCCCAACATTGAGGACCAAATAAAGGATGGATAACGACCTGGTGATGCATTCATAATAGATGAATGAGGAAAATAACGTCTCCTTAACAATCTAGAAATAATACTAGAAAGGGACTGCATAATCCTCCAAACTTGTTTGCCGAGAAAGGCTAGATTGAAATGATGAATATTGTGAGAGCAAGATTTCCCTCACACTCGAATTGATTCAAGAAATGTGATTGCTTTATTAGAATAACTCTTCGATTACAAAAATCTCTCAAGTATTACAAGTTTTTCTCTAAGTATGTGAAAGTTTTACAGAAGATTTTTGGTCCCCTCTCCGGACCTCTACCTAGACTACTTATAAGGCTCTCTTTGCGGCTCGCCCTAATATCCCTCGCATTCAATGTGTCTTGAATGCTCTTGATCCGCCGTTACACCATTTTTAACTTCTCGTAACCGTTGGCTCGATCGTTTCCGTGGAGTCCCTGCGACCTGGGCTTCTTGGCGAGTTGAGGCAGCCCACTCGAAGCTTTACCTGCAGTGGGCTTCACCGGCCCATTACTCGTTTCTCATGTTCACGGGACTCATGTGGCTTGTTGTAGCTCGTATTCAAGCATTTCATCAGGATTCTCCTACAGAGCTCTTCGCGTGACGAGCTCTCTCCGTTCTCCGTGCACCAAGCTCTATCCGCTCTCCTCTCTCTGCTCTCCGCGCGCTGAGCTATCTCTGCTCTCCAAGCGCAGAGCTCTCTCTGCTCTCCGTGCGCTGAGCTATCTCTGCTCTCCACGAAAAGCTCTCTTTGCTCTCTGCGTACTGAGCTATCTCTGCTCTCGATGCGCAGAGCTCTCTCTGCTCTCCGCGCGATGAGCTATCTCTGCTCTCTACACGGAGAGCTCTCTCTACTCTCCACGCGCTGAGCTATCTCTGCTCTCCACGCGCAGAGCTCTCTCTGCTCTCCACACGCTGAGCTCTCTCTACTCTCCACGCACCAAGCTCTCTCTGCTCTCCACGTGCAGAGCTCTCTCTGCTCTCCATGCACCAAGCTCTCTCCGCTCTCCGCGCACAGAGCTCTATCTGCTCTCCGCGCGCTGAGCTATCTCTGCTCTCCACGCGCAGAGCTCTCTCCCCTCTCTGCGCGCTGAGCTATCTCTGCTCTCCGCGCGCTGAGCTATCTCTGCTCTCCACACGCAGAGCTCTCTCTGCTCTCCGCACACCAAGCTCTCTCTGCTCTCCACGTGCAGAGCTCTCTCTGCTCTCCATGCACCAAGCTCTCTCTGCTCTCCGTGCACAGAGCTCTATCCGCTCTCCGCGCGCTGAGCTATCTCTGCTTTCCACGCGCAAAGCTCTCTCTCTGCTCTCCGCGCACCGAGCCCTCTCCGCTATCCGCACATAGAGATTTTCGCAATGCAGCTGGGTTCAAGGTGGGCTGTTCTAGCCCATTCCTGTCTTCTTCTCACCTCTAGCCGACCCGAGCCCACTAATTGGCCCAAGTCGATTAGTGCGCCCACATTTTGCCACCCATTCTACCAATGGAAACTTTCCTTTGGTGGAATCGTTACTTTCCCGCCGTCATAAGATTCAATGATAATCAGGCGAGGATCGGGGCAGATTTGGTGGTAGATTAGAGATCATGATTATAAAATCAGGATCCCTTGATTCACTCCTCCACTCTGCTATATGAAGCAGTGAGACCGCATGGTTTCTCACTTTCGTTCCACCGCTCCTCTCGACTCCCGTGCAGAGGCTCCGACTTCACTTTTGCCAGGGAGACTTCATTGCTCCTTACTGAAGACTATCGTAAGGTGCTTACTCTTTCTCCTCTCTAGAGTTACCTCCCCCTTTTTTTTGTTCATGAGTTTTGGTGAATTTAATTAGAATTCTGGTAAGGTTGATCCGTTTCACGGTAGAAATCCCGCAAAAAAAAGTTTTCCGTCGTTGATTCTACTTCTTTCCGGATCAAATATTAACTTGAGAATAATATTCTTCTTTGTTTTTGGTGAGAAAAATATCTTAGATATTTTCCTTACCCTTTTCACTTTTCACATTCAACTTTTCTCCTTTCTCTTTCTTACTTTTTACCCATCATCTTTTTCTTCTTACTTTCTTCTTCTTCTTCACTTTTTACTTTTCACTTATCTCTCTACACTTTTAATTCTATCATCTTTCTCTAATCCTTGAAATCGAAAATTTCCGATGGACTTACCCCGACCTGGGAGCCTTACGGCTCATTTCCAAGCACGACCAGCTCGGTCATGACGAGCCCCAAAGTCCACGCCACCACCCGGGGAAGACTTCTCCCGCGCCAAGCTGCCAGACGGGGTTATTCCTTTGTGCGCCCGCACCATCGTCCGAGGAGACCAATCCCGCGCCAAAGAATATACCGCGCCAAGCCAACATCCCCGCGCTACTACTCAGGAAAAAGGGACCCGCTCCGAGCCGCCAGACGGGGTGATCCCTCAGCGTGTCCGCACTGCCGTCCGAGAAGATCGACCCCGCGCCAAAGAATCTCATGCGTCGAGCTCCCTTGTATGTGCTGCCACTCGGGGAGAAAAGACCCGCGCTAAAGGGTCCCCCGCGTCGAGCTCCCTCGTCTGCGCCGCCACCTAGGGAGACGGGTTCCTCGCTGGTGGGTCTCGAGCTGACGCTTCCCCCGCACCAAATGATAATTCCCACGACTCTCCTCGAGAATCCCCGCGTCACGACTTGCCGCGAGTCTCCACGCAACAAGACTCACCCTCTTCCGGCAATGCTTCAGGCTCCGAGTTGGACCCCGCGCTCGAGACTTTGTTCCCAGGTAACTTAGCCCGTGAGGTTTCAAAGCTCGCTTGGCCCAAAGAACTTCTTCGCTCCTCTAGTCCAGGTGATGACTCTTCATCCGATGCCGCCTCCATCGAGTCGAAACAATCTTTTCTACCCCTTACGTCTTTGGCGCCAGGTACCCGCTTTGGTCCCCACTCTCGTTCCTCATGCTCTATGGATAGACTAAGGAAATTTAGACGTAGCTGCCGGATTCCAAAGAACATTTCCTTAGTTTCCCCGTTAGACTCTAAGTCTCCAGAACTCGTTAGGGAAGGCCATTGTTGTGCCTACGAGGTGTTTTTCAGGGCGTGCGGTCTCACTTTCCCTCTTCCAGAGGTCCTAGTGTATCTTATGCACGCCATGGGTGTTACACTTGGGCAGATGTGTCCGAACTTTGTTCGGTATGTGGTGTGCCACCAGGTTCTCGCAAAGGAGTACGATCTTCCTTTGATGGTTCCAATGATAGCTTGTATGTATGCTATCAAGGGTGTTACCGGTCACCCCAGATCTTTTTGTGCCGCCACCAATGGCAACTGCAAGGTCTTTATCGGAATGCCAAAGAAAGACGAAGACTGGAGGCAACGTTACTTCTTCTTTCCAGTGGACCAGTTCACTTTCGGCGACCTCACTCATCTCGCCCTTACCGACTGGACCCCTGAGCCTGGTAGAGGCTGGACTTGATTCCAGCTTGTTTTCCTTTATGTTATACATGCACTTTTTTTTTATAAGTGACTAACATTGTTTTCATTGTTCTTCCTTCTTGGCAGCTCCTCTGAGCATGGCGGACGTCTGTCTTGATCTAGCACACTACCTCACCCGTGTTAGACTGGGAAAGGTTAGGTGGGAGGAATTTGACGCCACTCGCTTTCGGGAGTCCGCTTCTTGCCTCCGCGCTTCCACCGTTTCCGAGCGTTCCGACTATTCCCCCGCAGATTTTAAGGGTAAGCGCTTCCTTCTTTTCTAGACATATATTTTACACTTGTAATTTTTTATGTGGTTTTGACTTCACAAAACAACAATCTTCCTTGCAACTTTGGGTTTGCTTCCAAGAACGACCATGTCTAGCTATCGTCAACAGAAGACAGCTAAGAAAGCCTCTGGGAAGTCCACCGCTGAATCATCTTGCAGAGATCCCTCTCCACCCCCTGCACCTCACTCCGTTCGTGCGAGAAAAGCAGAGGCTTCCTCCTGCATCGCGGCTCTCCCTCGCTCCACAGTTCCTTCAGCGCGCACCGAGAAGGTTCAGACCAAGAAGGATCGTGCTGAGAAGATCATCACTCTGTCTCCTATGGTGATCCTCTCCTTCGCGGAGGGGAGTGAGCTTGCCTCTGGTAAGGCATCAGCTCGAGGGTCAAAGAGGAAGGCTACTGATAGCGGGAAGAGGAGAGGTGAGCCGAAGAAGCCTAAGAGTTGCTGGAACTTCGACTACCAGTCGGAGTATAACATTTGCACGGACAAAGCATCCACTGCTTTTCTCGTGAGGCAATTTCGCGATCCAGGATGCGAAATCCCTCCACTGGAGGATCTCCCAGTAGAAGACAAGGAGGACTACTTGAAGTTTTTGGATGTTGTTGCCCTGGTTAGTTATCTCACCCCCCCCCCTTGTTACTTTACTATACTTAATCGTTTTTTTCTAACTTTGACAAGCTCCTCCTTCAGCTACTTGCTGGATACAACAGGACGGTGCACTCCGGAACGCTGAAGGCTAAGGTCGCTGCCGAGAGTTCTGGCTTGGTGGAAGCCAAGGGGAGGATTGAGGCTATTTCTTCTGAGATTGAGTCTCTTACCGCCGAACGAGAGAAGAACATGGATCTAGTCAAGCAGGCGAAAGTGACCTTCAACAACATTGCCAATCTTGAGTACAAGCTGAACCATTGCCAAATCTCCCGTGATGATTACAAAGGAAAGTTCGACTTGGCAATGCGAAACATCTATGATGACAAGGCCAATTTCACTGCTCAGCTCGGGAAAGTTGAGGCTCGTCTTCAGGAGGCGGAGCGGCGTGCTTCTGATGCAGAGACTCGCGCTGCTGTAGCTGAGGCCCAAGCTGATGCTTTAGTCAGTACCCGAGAGGCGGAGTCTCAGAGAGCTGTTGCTGAGGCCAAGAAGTCAATTGGTGAGCGGGTCCGTGTGTGCGTCCAGCAGGTGCGTTTTCATGCTTCATTTTGTCTTTTCTTTTATAATGTAATTTCCTTGGTGAATTCCTAACGCTTTTACTTTGAACAGGTGAAGCTTCACCTTGCTGCTCGGGATGCCTCTCTTGACCCCTTTGCGCAAGCTTCCGAGACTTCTTCAAACATTGAGCTCCTTGAGGAGATTGTTCGGGGTGGCATTACGGACTTCCAAGCTGAGTTAGAGGAAGTTTCTGCTGTCAAGGAGTCCCTCATGACCGTTTTAGCTGAAGCTGATGCGAAGGTTCCTCCACTTGACCTAGATAGCTTTGTGCAGATTATCATGGGCTCTCCGCTACCTTCTCAGGTTGTTACCACCTCGCCTGTTGCTGATGTTTCCGAGGGTGCACACGACAAGTTCGGGTCGAACGTGGGATTCTCCATGGAGGATTTCTTAGCTGAGACAGCTCCGACCATAGAGACAGAGTTACCATGTACCGAGGCCTTGCAGCCTTTGGAGGTTAAGGTACCCCGCATCGAGGTCTCGCCGCTTGCGGACACAGAGGACGGCCGCACTGGGACTTCCGAGCCCACCGATGCGATGGAACTCCGCATCGAGACTTCTCCTTCTATTTCAGCTGATCCCGCACTCCCTTAGGAGTATTTTAGTTTCTTATCAGACTTTGCTATTTCCATTTTATGTGTCTTTGCTCGGGATGGCCCGATGCCTTTTGTTTGGAACCTATTATATTGGATCCTTTTTGATTTCACTCAGGACGATCTGATGCTTATCTTATTTTAATAAGTTTTTTATCTTTGGCTTAACATTATTTGCCTTAGTAGATTTTTATCTTTGACTTAGCATTATCTGTCTTAGTAGATTTTTAGCTCTTTTACTCTTTCTTCATCTTTCCCCCCTGACTTCTACCGAGCTGATTCTTGCTCAAGGGACGAATATTTGATGTTCAATGCGACTTACGCCTCATGAGCTAAACTCAACCCGCTCCCATACTAAGCTAGTGTGTTTTCATTCATATTCACACCATTGTTCATGTAATCTGTTTTGCGCATAGCTTACAGTAAAATTATTTTTCCACGCTGTGGTGGTTTAAGGGGTTTGCTTCTGCTCGTGGCTTGCAGCGGGTCACGACACCACCGCAGTGGTTTTTTTTTTTGAATAACTCAATCGTTGATGAACGTCTTGCAAAATGGAAATGTAATTTTTATTCATTCGAATCAATCCCGTGTAGGGGTTTACATAAGAAAGTCAGCGAAAATTAATGGTACAAGATTTCCTTAGAGTCCGCATATCTATTAGTAGTAAGCTTTGAGGTGCATTGCATTCCATGATCTTTGCACATGCACTCCATCGTCTGACTCCAACTTATAGACACTATACCGCACCACCTTAGTTATCCTATAAGGATCTTCCCAAGTGGTGCCTAGCTTTCCGGCGCCGTACTGTGCTGTGTTGGAGAAGATTCTCCGGAGGACTAAGTCATCTATCTCGAAACGACGCACCTTTACCCGCGTATTGTAGTGACGTGGCACAACGTGCTGATAGTTTTGCAAACTTACCATCGCGGCATCACATCTTTTGTCTACTAAGTCCAAACTATCGGCTAGCATCTCGTCATTTTGTTCCGGACTTACAGTGTTCACTGCCCTCCTGAGACTTGGGACTACGACCTCTGTGGGAACCACTGCTTCCATTCCATAGACAAGAGAGAATGGTGTTTTGTCCGTTGTTTTTTTGTGGTGTGGTTCGACACGCCCACAGGACACCGTGGAGTTCGTTCGCCCAGCCTCCCTTAAAGGCTCCTAATCTTTTCTTCAGGTTGCTGAGTAGAGTTTTGTTTGCAGCATCTGCTTGTCCATTCCCTTGGGGATACCGCAGGGTGGACTTGCTCAACCTTATCTTCCAGGTCGCACAAAACGCCTCGAACTTGTTCGAAATGAATTGCGACCCGTTATTAGTCACGATCTCATAAGGTAGCCCGTGGCAACATATGATATTTCTCCATACAAACTTTTGTACCGCTGCCTCAGTAACATTCTTGAAAGCTCCTACCTCCATCCACTTAGAGAAATAGTCAGTAAGGACCAAGAGGAACCTCGCCCCTCCTGTGGATGGGTGTAGTGGTTCTACGACGTCCATCGACCATCTCATGAATGAATATGGAGAGGAGATAGAGGACAAGAGCTCCGCTGGCCGGTGGATTAACGGGGCATGCCTCTGGCACATTTTGCATCGTTTAGCGTACTCTTCATAATCCTTCGCCATCGTTAGCCAGAAATAGCCTTGGCGTTTGATTTTTAGCACCAAAGTCTGCCCTGGTGAATGTGATCCGCATTGACCTTCATGCACTTCTCTAACAATGGTTTCAGCCTCCTCTGGACCGACATACGCAAGGTAAGGCCCCGCCAGACTCCGCTTGTACAGAATCCCACGAAAAACACAAAATCTTGCGCTTTGGACCTTAACTTACGCGCTTGCCACTTATGTTCAGGAACCTTTCCTGTGGTGATGTATTCTTCTATCGGACTTCGCCAGTCTTTACTTGTATCGTTGTCACGAGTTATTTCCCAGTTCGCCTCGGGTGGGACGTCAGGTTGCTCCATCCCGAGTAAAGCGCCAGGATCCTTCGCCCTGAGCTGAGCATCAGGACTCTCTGCCCCGAGTTGAGTTTCAGGATTTTCCACCCTGAGCCGAGCTTCAGGATTTTCCACCCCGAGCTAAGCTTCAGGGTTTTCCACCCCGAGCTGAGCTTCAGGATTTTCCACCCCGAGCTGAGCTTCAGGGTTTTCCACCCCGAGCTGAGCTTTAGGATTCTCCACCCCGAGCTGAGCTTCAGGATTCTCCACGCCGAGCTAAGCTTCAGGATTCTCCACCCCGAGCTAAGCTTCAGGGTCCTCCACCCCGAGCTGAGCTTCAGGGTCCCCCACCCCGAGCTGAGCTTCAGGATTCTCCACCCCGAGCTGAGCTTCAGGGTTCTCATCCTTTTTTCTACTCGACTCTTCTAATGTTCGTCTTTTCATCGACCTCGTCTGGATAGCCATAATCGGATGATGACTTGATATACTTGGCTCTTTGATTGTCTCCACGGTTATCATTCTCCTGACCAACGGATTTGAAGTGGACGCCAGCGCGGCTAACGCATCTGCCGAGCTATTTTCTCCTTGCGGTATTTGCGTTAACTCGAAGCTGTCGATTGTGATATGATGTTGATAGGTCTAGAATTTAATCCTAAACTAATACTGCAGAGAACAGATCAATGT